>JZKD02S1016727.1:676670-689591 GCA_000966675.3 Picea glauca | reverse complement strand
ACTTATAGCTCAAAATAGTCAAAATCCTGGAAATCGTCGGAATGCAACGAAACCAAAGCCAACCTGTGCGGAATGGCTCATAATGATGGAATATGATCATCAATGCAAGCTAGACTCCACAATGCCTCTCAAATACCCCTGTACTCGCTATAGCATCCATCTGGCTACTCTGGTCATCATAAATCTCTGCCCTGTGATGATGTCCCAAAGTGGGGACATTACAAAGAAACACATGGGGAACACCTCCCAAGGTACAAAACTCAACACTCCCTATTACCGAGGAAGGTGTTCCTCACCAGGCCCATCTTGTCTCTGAAGTAGACATGTTTGCCCCTTGGAAGGGCCTTGGTGATAATATCTGCAACCTGGTCATCTGTCGATACATACTGCAACTGAACAACCCCTCTTTGAACCCAATCACGAATGAAGTGGTACCTAATCTCAATATGCTTCGACCGGTCATGAAACAATGGATTCTTAGAGAGTTTTATGCAACTATGATTATCACAGTGAATGACGGTTGGTGGCATCTCCTGACCAAACAAACCAACCAGCATCTTACGAAGCCAAATGGCCTCGCAACTGGCCTAACTAGCCGCCATATACTCTGCCTCGGCCGAACTCAAAGCAACTGACTTATGCTTCCAGCTGAACCAGGAAACAAGTCCTGACCCCTAACCAAAGCAACAGCCTGAGGTGTTTTTCCTGTCAGCAGCACATCTTGTCTGGTCTGAGTCTGTGTAGCCAACCAAACTGACTCCATCTCCTCTGACATAGTCTAGTCCATAATCAACTGTCCCAGCAATGTACCCCAAGATGTGTTTTGCCCCAACCATGTGAACACTCCTCGACTCAACCATGTACTCACTGAGAGTGTTCACGACAAAACAAATATCTGGTTTGGTGTTAACTAGATACATGAGTGAACCAATCAACTGCCTGTAAACTGTGGCATCCACAAACTGGCTATCTGAAGTACTAAGCTTCTTCCAGTTGGTGATCATAGGTGTAGACATAGGTCTACAGTCCTCCATCTGGAATTTGCTCAAAATATTTGCTGCATACTTCCCCTACTCAAGAAATATGTGACCCTCTTCCTGCCATACCTCCATACCCAGAAAGTAGTGCATCAATCCAATATCACTCATATCAAACTCTGATGCAAGTGATGAACAAATCATCCACATATAAGATGAGAATGAGCATGTCCTCACCTCTAATGATGAAATAGAGGTTAGCATCAACATCTCTCTTCTCGAAGCCCATCTGAAGCAAGTAAGTGTCTATGCGAGAATACCAAGCTCGGGGAGCTTGCTTCAGACCATAAAGTGCCTTTCTCAAAAGACACACATGAATCTCCCTGTCACTCACCTCAAACCCCTGTGGCTTCTCTATGTACACCTCCTCATCAATAAAGCCATTCAGAAATGTGGTCTTCACATCCATCTAGTGAATGCTCCAACCAATCTCTGCTTCTATGGAAATGATACTCCTGATGGAGGTGTATCTCGCAACTGGTGTGAAAGTCTCGTCATAATCGACTCCCTCAATCTGAGAGAAGCCTCGCGCCACAAAACGGGCCTTGTGTTTCTCAATGCTGCCATTTGCAACAATATTGGCCTTGTACAACCACCTGGAAGTCATAACTGACTTCCCCATTGGCCTCAGAACCACATCCCAGACATCATTGCACACAATGGAGTCATACTCCTCTACCATGGCCTCTCTCCAAACCTGTTGGTCCACTACCTGCGCAAATGTATGTTGCTCAGTATCCCTAATACTCGTCACTAGTGCCAAATATGCTCCCAATTTGACTGGTGGCCTGCTCTCTCTGATCTGTCTCTTGGGCTCCCATACATTTTCTACGGCCTCCTTCAGGGTCTCTTGAAACCATCTAGGTCTCCTCTTCTCTGAAGTGGTCAACGGAGAAGTAAGGTCTCTCTTCCCAAGAGTGACTGCCTCAGGACTTGTCTCAACACTCTGAGATCCTGAAGTCTGTGCCCCATCTGACTAAACATGCTTTGACTGTGACCCTAAAGCTGTGCATGGTGACCCTGTCACCCCTGATACTGGTGTACCTGAAACCTGAGGGTGTGCTCCCTCTGAGACTGCAATCGACGCCTCTGCATCATCCTCAACTCTAATTCTCGACTCAAGAGATCTCTGAAAAGACCTATCCTCCTCAAATCTGACATCTCTGTTCACCACCACTCTCCTAAATGGCGGAATGTAGATGCGATAGGCTTTGGACACCTCTGAGTATCCAACTAGAATCCCATGCTAGGTTGTGGGGTCTAGATTTTTCCTCCTCTCCGACGGGACATGAGAAAAGTTCAAGCACCCAAAGATCCTTATGTGCTCGACATCAGGCCTCCTACCAGTGAAGGCCTCCTCAGGAGTCATCTTCCCCAAAATCCTGTGGGGGCTCCTGTTCTACAGGTAAACTGCAGTAGCACATGCCTCTGCCCATAAGTACAAAGGCAAACTCTGATCATGCAGCATGGATATCCCTACATCGGTAATGGCTCGGTTCTTCCTCTCGGCAACCCCGTTCTGCTGGGGATTGTAGGGTACGGTCATCTGTCTTCTAATGCTATACTGGGCACAAAAGTCTACAAACTGTCTTGAGGAATACTCTCCCCCGTTATCCGACTGCAAGACTTTGATCCTCTTTCCCGATTGGTTCTCCACAACAACTTTGAACTCTTGGAACCGTGTGAAGACCTCACTCTTGGCCTTCAAGAAATAGATCCAAGTCTTCCTCGAGTAGTCATCAATAAATGTGAGATAATACTCACAACCACTCAAGGACCTCCAAGTCATGGGCCCACACACATCCGTGTGTACTAAATCCAGTATCCCAACTGACCTGGTGCCATTGTTGGGGAATAATGCCTTGGTAAAATTACCAAGCACACACCCTCTACAAACATCCTGATGCTCTATACTGATTTGTGGCACTCCGATCACAACCTCTCTCAGTCCTACGAGAGCTCCATGATGTAGGTGGGCCATCCTACGATTCCATAACTCACAAATCTGTCTGCTGCTATCGTTGCTCGCTACCAATGCATGAAGTGGCTGAAAACCAATCTGAATAGTTTCCCATCACTCGTTCCAATCACCTATCCTAAGGCAAGTGATGACCCTCGAGGATGAATGAGTACCTCGGTGCCTCTGAATGTCACCTCAAGACATCTATCCTGGAGGGTGGAAACTGAAATCAAATTCTTCTTCATCCTAGGGACATAGAGAACGTCTCTGAATGATATAGGTGGCATGTTGTCTCTCCGAAAGGTCACTGTGCCAATCCCAACAACTTTGACCAATGTGTCATATCCAAGAGAAATCTCTATCCTGACCTCGGTGTCTCTGAGATCAGTAAAGTGCTCTCGAAATCCATTCATATGGCTCGAAGCCCCACTGTCAATATACTAGATACTGGGTGTCGTCTCAACTGAAGTGCAACATATGATGAAAGCACACTCTCTCTGAAACTATGTCTGAAAATATGCCTCCTCTGTTGTAGTTGCGGTACCACCCTTCTTCTTCTTCTTGTTAGGGAACTATCCAGCATAGTGCTCGATCTTCTTACAAACAAAGCACTTCACTTTGCTCATATCTCTCATCTGACCTTTGCTGCTCTCTCCTCCACTCCCCTGTGGTGGGGCCCCAAACTTGGGACCCTTCCGACCCCCACAGCCGCCCTTCTTCTTGCCCTTTGTCCAAAGAGCAAGATCCTCATCACCCTGACCAAACTGGTGTTGTTGCCGCTATCCATAAGCCTCGGCTGCAAGCCTAATCTCCTCTTGGACGAAGTCATCCCACATCCTCTCCCATGTAGGCATGATCTCCCTGGCAACAATGCCACGTACAAATGGACCCCATGGTTTGGTGAAGCTATTCATAGCTTGCCTCACCAAAGAGTTATTGTTCACAACCTCTCACATGGTTGCAAGCTCATCTCTGATCCAAGTGTAGCGACCAAGGAATGAAGTTACCGAATCATCCTTGAGCATGCGAATGCCCTTGATTCTGTCATGAAGAACCATCTTCCGGTTCTCATTGGAGCTCTCATACAACTTACATAGAGATGCCCACATCTTGTATGCACAAGTCTTTCCCGTCAAGTGGGGTATGATATGATCACAAGATGCATCACAAATGGTCCTCTTTGCCTTGTTCTGTTTTTTGAACTCTGCCACCGATACAAGAGCAGTGACAGGAATGGGTGGAACAGCTGCCTCGACTATGTCCCATAGCTCGAGGTCCTCTAAGACAAAGACCATTCTCGCCTTCAAAGGTGACCAATTGCTAGCCCCAACTAGCCTGTCCTCAACTCGCATCTGAGATGCTGACATGTCTGCCAAACTGCACTCCCCAACTGATGCTCAAATTGCCAAGGAAAACGTTGCCTCATTCTTGTCAACACAAGTGTGAAAAGAGACAAGCGTAATCTGACCTCACTCCTAACAAAATAGGTGTGAAAAGAGGTCAAGTCAAATCAGCCTCACTCCTACTCTGTAGGTGTGAAAAGAGACTGATGACAAAGTGCCAAAACTGCCCAACTGTCCTCTACAAAAATCTGCCCTCTAACAACCAGTGAATGAGTCAATGGCTGTCCACAAAATTCTGCCAAGAAGATGTATATGACAGCCAACACATGAGTTGTCCAAACTACTCAAAAGTTCAGCCACCTCAGCTTTGATACCATGAAGATTTTCAGGTCCTATCAAGCTTTCCAACTGGGTCTGTCTTTGACGATAGATTGGCTCTAAGTTTCAACTGTTATGTAAATGTTTGCTGCTATTTTAGGATAGCCAATAGTCCAAGAACTTCTTGCTGATTTGTTATGGTTGTACTTGCAATTTTAGGTGCTCTAGCATGTAGTTTTAGTAACCAGAAGTTAGCACATGCATATTAAAATAAATACAACACACCTAAAGATCTTTACAAATGAAAATAAGCAGATCTAAAAGACTAACACACATCATTTTGTACATAGGTATTTTTGGACAACATGACCTTGGATAAACACCCCCCGGGGAAAACCAATTTGGAATATATGTCTATATATGAGGAAAGAAGATGGTGGAATACAACAAGTACAAAATATAGAGGAACCTGATACAATAGCATCTTGATCCAAGCTAAAATACAAGTCCAGAATAACCAGGTGCGCCCCCCATACAAGCTCTCAAATCCACTGAAACTGCTCCAGAAGCAAACTGTGAGCTCAGAATAGAAAAACCCTCCACAGGAATGAAGCTCTGCTGGATGGCCTCCCTCTGCAACTGATCTCACTTCAATCTGATGGGTAGAAGTCCTCCCCACAACTGATGCGCCCTCATAAACAAGTGTGCCCTCCACAGTAATGAAGCCTTCTCAGTAAATAAACAAGGCTAGATAGTCAAGGACTTGGGGCCTATTGGTGGGGGATGGTGATTGAATAATATTTATTTTGTTTTCTTTAGGTGTTTAATAAATTGTCATTCTCATGGGAAGATAAACATCAACATCATCAATAATAAAAGTTTACACATCTCTTCCCTAACCCATCTTTAGCTAAAAAAGGTTGGGAAAAAGACTTTGATAAATGTTTAGAACACTGGGACATCCAAGATGGTATAATTCTCTATAAAAATAAAATAAAATTGAAAACAAAGTGATGAAAATATCAAAGACAAAAGATAGGCATGTTATTAAAAAAAACAATTTGAAAATTCTTCCTACCCTAATAAGGTTGCAAGTTTCAAAATTAAGAACTAACTTTAAGGTGCACAACCAAACTAAGAACTAACTCTTAAGTGTATAGCCAATGTGACAAATGTACCCTTATGAAAAATCCAAGGGAAAAAAGACACTATAATCTATGCAACCTAGATGAGATTGAAGATAAGGCTTATTTCCTTCTAAGATGCCCTTCACACAACAATATTAGGTAATAAAAAATAAAATAAAACAAAATCCTATGCAACCTACAATAGATTGAAGACACTCATTTTTTTCCAAGTTACCCTCTCTACAACAATATTTAATGTGCTTATAGTGATATTGTAGTCACAATGCAATTCATACAATCCACGACCAAATTAAGTTTGAAAACACAAGAGCAAATAATAACTCTTTTTTTATTGTTTGAATGCCTCTCGTCACAGGTGGGACATTCACCCACTCTAAGTCTAGTAAGTTACCCCTTCCCAATAATTACCAACAACTACAACTTCCCTCCCACTCAAGTGTTTTTGGATGCAACTTGTTTCTTGCTTTCCACAATCCTAAGAGGTTAAGAGGTTGATGTTGTATAAACCATTCCAAAAGGGATTTCCTTTGTAGAAAGAAACAAGTTGCACGTCAAAGAGTAAGTAGATAGACCTTATCCTTATGCATTGATCCAATAGGACAATACCAACTTCTCCTAAGAATATAAAAGCAATTAACTAAACATATGTGGTTAATACAAATATATGTGTTTTCCTAATAAGCTTCATTATCATATCTTTAAAGCCATTATTTAAAGCTTGTAAAAGACATATGTGGTTAATACAAATATATGTGTTTTCCTAATAAGCTTCATTATCATATATTTAAAGCCATTATTCAAAACTTGTGTGACTCCAAACTTTAAAAATACCACATTTAATTAAATCTACATAAAACAAATCTTAAAATAATTTTCTAATTAACAATAATAATACTATTAGAATGAAATACTATTTATTTGTAATAGTATGGACATCACAACAATCCAATTTTGATTGAAAAAGAAATAAATTAGTTTGATTAATATAAACTTGGTCATCCGCAATAAAACTTTTCCTATTATAAAATAGGCAAGTTGAAATCATAATTAGGTAAACTATTTAAGACTCGAAATCATAATTAAGTAAACTATTTACGACTCAAAGAAACATTTATTTATGATTAAAACTCAAAGTGAAACATTTATTGACTCCAACTAGTTTCAAGTATGTATGACACTTTGATGCTTTTCCTCACTATATTATGTGAGAATGCTACTCCTTAAATAAAACTAAAATGAAAACACATAAATTGAAATAACAAAGAAATGAAAACACATACAAAGAAATAACAAAGAATTTTTATGAAGTAATTAATACAGGTTTGGGAGATTTTATATTGGAGTAGGTTAACTTGGGAGTAAATAGGCCTACTTTTAGGGGAAAAAATGAGTCAATTCGTTTAGATTTTCAGGGGTAGTCTGAGTTTCACATGATCAAAATTCAATATATTTCAAAATTTTACTCAAGGGATTTTGCCCCATTTTAAACCAACCCAAAGGCAGAGAATCAACCAAATTTCTAGATTAATTAGAAATTTAAAACCACACAACAAAAGAACATGGCAGAGGGAAGATTGCTCCCAAATTAACCTACTCCTTTTATATTTATTGATAGAACGTGAAAACACACGATATACCATTATGATACCTGACAAGGAAAAATTCTGGTTTTTCTTTTCAATAGTGTTCATATTCAGAGTGGAAACAAGACTAGTGCATTTAATTGAAGAGGCCATGGAGGTCCTCGTGGCAATTCAAGTCAAAAGCTATGTGGGTGCACTCATTCCTCTACCAGCTTTTATCACATCGATTGCATTACTTTTAATGTTGCCCTCAACTTCACATGGAGACATCATGATGAATCTAATTTGGCTCACTCCTCCTTAATCAATTTCTCAATTTCTTCATTATCTTATCAACATTTGAAAAAAAATCCAATTTTAAACGAGTGCACCGGAGCTGCGTATACCGCCTCCAAAGTTATTAAAAAGATTAGTTTGATTGGACTATTTTAATCATAGTCCAATATTTAAAGAACTCCTCCAAGCAACCTCCAAGATATAAACTATTTTAATAGGCCACGCCTGGCAAGTTCGTCATTTCCTGTCAATCATGTCGATATCGATCGATGCCAGAAAAAGAGATCAACATTTATAAAAAGGAATAGTTATCGTACATTTGGTTTTAGGAATGATAGTACTTTAATACGATACCTTGTAGAGCCCCTAAATATCAATATTTAAAGAAGCAACCTCCAAGATATAAATCTGGGTAGGCCATATAAACCTAGAAGATATAAAAAATACATAAAAAAATATTTGCAAGACGCTTAATTAATTTAAATTTTTCGAATTACGTGATATCTACAATAACACTTTAAATTTACCTTCCAATCAAATATTTAATAAATATTTTATTTTATGTATTAGATTTCTTTAAAAAAAAATTATAAGTCAAACCAAATTTATATGAAAGTCAAAACTGAACGAACGCTATATACCGCTGGAGGCGGTATAATAATGATTATAATTTGGAGGATGTTGGTGCTCACTCCACCAGTGTTTTTATTTTATATTAACAACGTATTAGAAAGATCGATCTCCCATTTAGCATAGATTTGGACTTACGTTTTTATAAAAGGGAGGGAATAATTTTTCACAGGGAAAACTTTTTAAAGTGAAAGATTTTCAAATTTCTCTTTCACCACCCTACAGTGTAAAAAGTTATTAATTATATTCATATTTTTTATTAAAAAAAAATTAATTAAGAGAATATTTCACTTTCTAAAATCCTTTTGAAATAAATGGCTCTTCAAATTCTTTTCTTATTAAAAAAAAAAGCTATTCCATAAAAATAATCATATTATTCAAGTTTTTTATATATTTTAATCCTGACTTTCAGCTCTTAGAATTCGATGTAGAAATCATTTCATTTGGCTCTGACATGGTCGAATTTGACCTTGGTTGGTTCAATTCAACCAAATATATGTGTTTTTCCGTTGTCTTGGTAAAAGAAAGATGTCAGGGCCAACCTAAGAAAGAGTAAAGAGTAATTAGATTAATACGCTGCTTGCTATGGTGTGCATTAGCTGTGAGACTAATTAATACGTCGGCCAAATGCCCAAAGCAGCGATATGCGAATGAACCACGTGGATTTGAGCTTCCTCTCTCTCCCATTTTCCCCTGTTTATTCACGGTAAATGCATACGTGATATATATAAACCTGAAAAACAAAAAAATATGCATACTCTAAGGTGAGAACTCTCATCTTAACTAATTATCCCGCGAAGCATATGGGTTTTATTTATGGGTTAGCAATGGAATTGATGAGAATCCTTGTGTTAGCTCTGTGCGGAGAACTACGTAGGTTGTCATTCAGGATAAAATTGTGAACCTGGGGGGCTGGATCTGAGGGCTGTGAGATTGATTATTACGTCGGCCGCAAAGCAGAGATTCACGACTATTACACCGACCGCAAAGGGCAGATTGATTATTACTACGGCCAGATCAATTTCATAATCCCTCAGTTGCCTATAATTGTTCCCTTTACCCGATCAATTTCATGAAGGCATTACAGCTATTATCGGGGAGAGGCCAGATCGGAGGGCAGGGAGTGGGCCATGTGGCGGACATCCGACTGCTGGATTGGAGGGTTGTGAGTGGGCCACGTGGCATCCATCCGACGGCTGGATCGAAGAGCAGGGAGAGAGCCACGTGGCAGTCTTCCGACGATTAGATCAAAGAGTTGGGAGTGAGCCACGTGGCGGCCATCCGACGGTTGGATTGGAGAGCTGGGAGTGAGCCACGTGGCGGCCATCCTAAGGTTGGATCGGAGATCTGGGAGTGGGTCACGTGGCAGCCATCCGACCGCTGGATTGGAGAATTGGGAGTGAGCCACGTGACGTGAATCCGACGGTTGAAACGAATGGCAGCCATACCGTACCACCAAAATGGTACAGAATTTACACCTCCAAATCCACGTGGCACAGATCTAACGTCTATTGTGACACGGATCCTAGAGACTCTGGCACATATCTCGTGGCGTGAATCTGACAGGTTTATCCTAGCACGCAATCAAAGTATAATTCATGTCTTTCGTCATGCCAAAGAAAGAGACGACATCTGAAAGTGCATTACAGGGTTCAGTTGTGATAGATTACGGGCATTCAAACAGTGTTTCTTCGTAAGTCTTTGTAACTCAAATCTTCAACATTGCCATAATTATGATCTCATAAGTTTGTGAGTAATCTGAATCAATCTAAAACGTTGAAAAATGCAATGTGAATATTGTCTGATAAATCTTCTTCATGACAGAACTATCAGAAGCAAAAGGGATGCAGCGCTTGCCTTGTTTTTCATGGAAATGTTTCACAAGGGATAGTAGTTGGCGCAGTTGCTTTAGTTAATGTTTTGACAGATGACACACCAGGTCTTATGGACATTGCAACTTCTATAATTAGTGAAACCTCTGCAATCCCTCTAATTGTCCGCTTTCTAAGATTGGATTCTACTTCACCTAAATGCAGGGAGAATTGGGTGGTTATTTTGCTATCCTTGTGTTGCAGTGGAAGTGACAAAATTATAAATAACTTGTTGAGATTGTCTTTTCTGTATAATCTTCTTACATTTGGTACTCCTAGAGCAAGAAAGAAAACCAGATCTCTTCTCAGAGTTCATCACAGTTGGGAGCCTTCAAGAACTCCCCCAACAATTCTCTCATATAGTGCATTAGCATTGGAAGTTTTGGGTTTACTTTTCAATTCTTTCCTCCAATTTTTATGAACACTTTCTAATTTTTCTGTGTGAAAGTGCTGATATTTTACTGGTATAGTATATTTTTTCACTTTGGCAGACAAGGATGAAAATAAATGTAAACATGGTCTTTGTACAATTTTTTAATCAATTCAGTTGTCCATTAGTATAGATGCTAATGGAATTCAGAGTGTCAAACTAAGCTTTGTAATTTGACAGATGTACTTCTAAGTTTGTATTCTCATTGAAATTTGTGTGAAGAGATGATCTCAGCGTTGCTTAGGTTGTTATCAAATAAGTTAAACTATAAACTATAAGGGCACAGAAAACGACACTATTCCTTTCTAAGCCCATTTGTCTCATTTGTTGAGTAATACTTCACATTCTTTATCCTAGGTTGATAAAGATACTTCACATTCTTTATCCTAAGTTGATAAAGATACTTCACATTCTTTATCCTAAGTTGATAAAGAACGTGAACTGTTACATGGATATTAGGCTTTGCTTTTCCTTACATTATGAATATATTTTTAATTGAAATTTAGAAAATGTAATCTATTTACATGTAGATAGGCTGGGTGATTCTTCAAATTTTTAAAATTAGTATTGTTTTTTATTGTAATTTAAAAAATTTATAATTAACATGAGAAAGTTTTAAAAATTTTATAATTAGTATGAGAAAGTTTGATGTATGGTTATAAGAAGTTAAAAGAAAATGAACATTAAAAAAAAGTTTCTTACTTTTTATGTTAAATGTTAACCTACATATAGCATAATTCTTTTTAAATTTGAATGCAAAATATTTTATTCTTTATTTTCATGTTTTTTTATCCTATGTTTTGCAAATGTCAAACTTACACATGGTATAATTATTTTTATCCTATGTCTTATATGCCAAATACTAACTCATTAGTATTGGGAAAATTTTAGGGACTAAATTTTTCTCATGAATTAATTTCCATTTTTTTCTTCCAAAAAATGATTTACCAATTTCCATTTTATTCAACCAAATTTTATAACATAAAAGTATTTTACTTTCAAAATAGCTAAAAATTTCTAGAATCTATATAAAAATCTTAGAAATTTTAATATTTTTACAAAAATATCGCCAAACATTTTATGGTTGACATTTTAAGAATTAGTAGCATTTGCTAAGGTTTCCATACTTTAAGATAACTATGGATCATTAAAAAAAATTATGACTCACACAACATGTCCCACAAACACAGAGGGGAAGAATGAACAAGTAAGCATACTCACCTTGCAACCAATCAACCATTATGATAGTAGGAGACAATGCTCCCTTGTGGTTGAGCCCATTGACATCAGAATCATAGTATATTGGGACTTTCATGTTGTTGCAGACTGATGCTCACAACCAATATGGTATAACACATAAGTGGATAGGAGATTTTATAGTCATAGAAAAAATTCCAAGACACCGGTGTATCCAGTTGTTGTTTAACACACATACAACCACATAATGTTAAACTATGCAATGAGACATGACACAAGAATTGGTGGAAAAAACTTTAGCCATCTCAACTATATATTCATCCAATGATATTAATATTTAACACATTGATGTAATCACCTCTTGCACTAAAGAGTGCCAACACACTAACAACTCATCGATAGACAAGGAAGACAACTCATAAAGAGGTGATCTTGGAATTTGTGATTGTATAAGGACTCACGGGCTAACAATTCCACCCTCAATCATAAGTCTAAATAATGATATCACTAAGTCCTAGAAAACCACCAAATCTAGATGTTAAATGGTTCATTTGAAATGAAATTTGAAAGAGAGAAAACAATTATTGAAGTGAAGAACTACCATGTCTGAACATTCCTTAATTACTTGACAAAATTGATCATTTGCTAAGTTATTTAGTTAGAAGAAGTTGGTGTCCTAAGCTAATTTGTGAACAAATAAGATCACAATTCTGTTATCAATGAACAAATTGGATCATCGAAGTGCTCTCTAAATTTGGAGACAATTAAATGTCGAAGAGCATCCCAATAAATAGTTGAATAACAATGAGAGGAATCTAGATTATATGCTAGATCTTCCCAAATATGTTGATTTGATTAAATTCACCAGAGTTGATTGAATTGTAGATATCATGTTGAGGAGACTAGTTGCCCTGTTGGAATTTCCAAATTCTAATATATTTTTGATTGATATGACTTCAAAACTTGAAGTTTAGCTATCATCATTGATATTCCCCCTGTTAGACGTAAAGAAAAAAGATTGTTGAAGAAATCCAAGTTTAAGTTTTTGAATTTTTCAATACCTCTTTCATCATTATATCTAATAGTTTTGATTGACCACTAATCAATTTCAATTAATACCATATATAT
>JZKD02S1016727.1:588031-668366 GCA_000966675.3 Picea glauca | reverse complement strand
GTTCATAGTAGAAAAGTAATACTTTCCTTCCTTGGACTTCTTCTTGATGATGTAAGGGCCAAGCCATAGAAAATCATTCCTTCGATTATATTTAGGCTCGCCCCTCTTCTTATCCCACATCAGTGCAAGGTTCCCTTCATTGTCGTTAATGTAAGGTATATTCTCAATGTAAGGGTATGAGGGTGGTTTTGTATTAATCGCATCCTTAATGGCCTTTCACATTCCTTATCTTTCTTATCCTCTTCTTCCTTCAATATATTGATGGACCCAAGCTCTTTTCCTTGGAATTCCGCAAGCTTTTCTTTGTATATATATGTCTTTGGAAGCAACGTGTCTATGCAGTCTTCCTGTAGAAAAGGAAAATCTTGAGGATCATACTCAATGATCTGGTGAGGGACATCAAACTCACACTCACTATGATAATCAGGGTCAAAAATATACATCACATGCCATGTTGGTCGCAGGCCTATCTTGAAATGGTAAGGCTATTTTGGGCGCATGAACAATTTTGGAGAAGAAGTTATATAGTGGAAAGACCTAATTTTGGAGTGTGCACAATTGAGGGCAAGAAAGAAGCATGCAGAAAAAGAAGGAAAAGCAACATGCAGGAGGAAAAGCAATGTGGCGTGTAGACAGATAAACCTAACCATGTTAGGGTTAGGGTTTTTGATAAAGATTGTAATGGCTATAATCCTAAAAACTAGTATAAATAAGAACCTAGGAGGTTTAGATCGGGGTTTTTTCAATAATTGTTCAACGATTGTAAGTTTGGAGTTGTTATCAAGGGTTAGTAGTTATTATGATTGTAAGAAGGTGATAGAAGAGTCAAGCAACACAAATTTTGAGGGTTAGGTCATAGGTTGAGGGGCCTGGTGTGATCTAGTCCACCTCACAGAGGGTCTTGAATCTCTTCATGTTTGTATGAAGAAAGATGTAATGCGTGCACTGCCATATTTTGCAGAAGACATAATAAAAGAGAAGATAAGCCAAATATTTTTGGATGTATCCCAGGAAGGTATGAACCGTGGTAAAATATGTGTTATTTGTGATGTTTCTTTCATGTTTACTTTCTGTCAATGATTAGTTTATGAATGAATGGTTAAGCTAGATAGATTCGAATGCATGCATGGGCCTAAAAGATGAATGAATCCTAGGAATATTGAATGGATAATATAATGAATGCGTGAAGAAGGTAGAATACACTCCCAGATCCCCACTCATTCCTAGACTGCAAGCACTTGAGCATTGCAGTCACCCATAAAGCTATCTCGGGTGAGACTGTGCAGTGCACTATGGGCATTGTGTTGCCTTCTGGTTTACCAGGAGGGCCAATAGTTTTAGAGGGTTTTGTTGGAAACCTATTGAGATTCGAATTTGGGTCAACCCTAGAAGTAGAAGTCAGAGATAATAAACCCAACAAATGGTTATGTTGTCGAATGGGACTGCATAGGATTTAGTGGACGGGATCTGTGGAAGATTCGCACAAAGAATGAAAGTATAGAAGGGAATGTTCAGACCATGGAATCCAACAAAGGTGGAGATTGAAAGATGTTTGAAAACAAAGGATTTTTCACAGAAGGATAATATAAACCCTAAGTGAACACCACACACATATCTTGACAAACACGTGTTTAGCGACTTGCATGAGGTGGTTTTCTGTGATTTTGCGCATGTGTTGCAAGAGTGGATATTGAGGTTAAAAGACAACAACCCAACAAATTGAATCAGACAACTAGAGTGGAATCATGTGGAGATCGCGCAGTTACAAAAAGTTAACAAAAAATTACGCACGCAGTAGATTTCTGGTTAGATAGTATTTTTGCAG
Source organism: Picea glauca (assembly GCA_000966675.3). Lineage (NCBI taxonomy): Eukaryota > Viridiplantae > Streptophyta > Pinopsida > Pinales > Pinaceae > Picea > Picea glauca. Next base: position 666,541 of record JZKD02S1016727.1, on the reverse strand, counting down.
GGTTTATCACCAAATTTTCAGTAGATACCGCGAAGTCTTATAGCACAACAGAGAAGTATTTTTTAAAAGGAACCAAAGGTAGGTATATCATATTGTTGTATACTTCAATCAATATTTTATTTTATAACAACGGTGTGATGACCATGGGATCAGGTAGCTAAACTTCCCTGTGTGCATGGGGGAAGGGGGGAAGCACTAACACGAGCTGGAGAAATGGAGGAAGAGATGGATAAGGGAAAGAAGGAGGCCATGGACCCAATCATGATGGAATAAGACTACATAAATCAAATAATGGCAACAGTTGGAAAGACATGTAGTGGAGCACCCTACCAATATAATATGAATAACAAGAAGAGAAACATAGTTGATAGAGAGGGCTTGGCAAGTGATGAAGAAGAGGTAGAGGATCTCTATGATGTGGAGCAAATTGAGGAAATCCTGCGTGCAACATATGAAAGGAAAACAGGAGGTCCAAGGTCAGGAACAAAAGAAAAAACTCCAATCCAGATCATCATCAGTGTGGAACCTGCAACCCCATGTGTGACTTGTACACCAGAAAGAACACCAACGTCTAGACAATTGATTTTTAGTGGCAGAAGAAGAACATGACAAGAATCCAATCAAAGAACATCAACTGGGGTAACCCGTTCAATAATTATTAGTCAAATATATACACCGCACGGAGGTAGTAGTTCAACAAAGTTCAGAATGGTAGGACATGATCCCACGACCAGGTTGTTAATGTTTAAGCCATTATTATAGATGTTTGTATTTCATTATATAACAATAGCATAATCCAATATCACTGAGAAATGCACAATGACAAGAGACACAACATTTATCCTAGGAAACCCTCTAGGGGAAGAAAACCCAGCAAAACTTCCTTAATATAGATAGCCAATACAATGCCAAGAGATCTCTTAAGCTAATACATAAAGTCCTCTCCTAGATATGCGCCACTCTCTCTCTCCTTCTTCTCCAGTGGCAGATCTAAACTTGTCTCTCAAATGAGCAAGTGAGTTGTATGTCTAAGTGAGGCGTTGGCCTCTTTATTTATACAAGTCTAGCATGTGTGAAGTGTCTCTTCACTGGCAGGGCCGACTTCTCAAACTGGGTGGGTAAACCCACCTTTATTATATTTCTGGGTCTCTTTAATATCTGTTGGGGCCGACTTCTTATTTTTCCTATTATAATTGTCTTTTGACCAATCCGAAAAAGGGGATTTGGTCCTATTACAATAATCGACATGATCAATCCATAATGGGGATTGATTCTATGAATAATATATCAATAATAATAAGAATACTCTTTGCAGTTACATTATTTCAACACTCCCCCTTAACAAGAAGGGTATTCTTCAGCGGCATCATGCAAGAGAGAGAGAACAACATCATCAACAACATCAAGTGGGTGAGAGGACAACATCATCAATGTCATCTTGGAACACTGACTGGCGTATCTATAAATCATCAAAAATTTTCTTCATTGGCAGTATCGTCATTCTCAAAGGAATGCCATCATCATCTGCATCAATATGTATTAGTATAAAAACTGAAACATCATCATCATCACAGCACAAGGTTGGCTCATCATAATACAAGACTAGCTTTACATCATAGCTGTCAAGATGGAAGCTCAGTACTTGTCTCATCTCAATGTCTTTCTTTACGTCACAACACTCAAGATGGAAGCAAGGTACTAGATTGGATTTATGTCACAACTATCAAGCTGGAAACACAGTACTAGTCTCATCTCATCGTCTTGCTTTACATCACAGCACTCAAGCTGGAAGCAAGATACTCATCCATGCTTTACGTCACAACCATCCGGTCGGAAGCAGGATACTAGACTGGCTTTACGTCACAACTGTCCAGCCGGAAGCTCAGTGCTAGTCTCATCATATCATCTTTCTTTACGTCACAACCATCAGGTTGGAAAAAAGGTACACATCCTACTTTACGTCACAACCATCAGGTTGGAAGCAGGGAACTAGACTTTCTTTACATCACAGCTATACAGTCGGAGGCATAGTACTAGTCACACATCATCTTGCTTTACGTCGCAACCATCAGGTTGGGAGAAAGGAACATCTCATCTTGCTTTACGTCTGACAACTAGGTCAAAAGCAAGGAACATCTCATCTTGCTTTACGTCTGACAACTAAGTCAAAAGCAAGGAACATCTCATCTTGCTTTACGTCTGACAACTAGGTCAGAAGTAAGGAACATCACATCTTGCTTTACGTCTGACAACTAGGTCAGAAGCAAGGAACATCACATCTTGCTTTACGTCTAACATCTAGGTTAGAAACAAGGAACATCACATCTTTCTTTACGTCTGACAACTAGGTCAGAAGCAAGGAACACATCTCAGCTTGCTTTACGTCTGACAACTGGGTCAAAAGCAAGGTACACATCCTGCTTTACGTCACAACCATAAGGTCGGAAGCAGGGAATATCTCATCACAAAAACTACTCCCCCTTTTGAGGAAGGTCCTTTCGGACTATGCCAAGCTTATCTTGGAAGTACTTAAACTTCACACAAGATAGGGGCTTGGTCAACACGCCAGCAACCTGTTCATTTGTGCTAATGTATTGGATCTTTAAGGCTCCTCTCTGTACCATGTCACAGATGTAATGATAACAGATCTCTATGTACTTCAACCTATCGTGGAATGCAGGATTCTCTATCATCTTTATGCAGCTCTGGTTGTCACATAGAATCAAGGTTGATCTCATCTCTAAGTCAAATAGGCCGATCAACAACTTTTGAAGCCATATAGCTTCACAGCTGGCCGAACATGCAGCAATGTATTCTTCTTCCTTTGTGTTGAGAGCAATACTAGATTGCTTCCTACTCTTCCACGAGATCATAGTTGATTCCAAACTGAAACAACATCCTGAAGTGCTTTTCCTGTCAGAAACACTTCCTGCCCAATCTGCATCAGTATATCCACTCAATGTGAAATCATGATCTCCATCATAGCTGAGACCATAATCTATTGTACCTTTAAGGTACCTCATCACATGTTTTGCAGCCACTAGGTGAACACGTCTGGGTTCTACCAGAAACTGACTCAAGGTGTTCACGGCAAAAAAAATGCTTGGTCTGGTGTTCGTCAGGTACATCAACAATCCAATAATATGTCTGTACAGTGTGGCATCAATCAACTATGACGAAGTATCGACCAGAAGCTTCAACTTCGCTTCCATGGGCGTATTTATGGGCTTGCATTCCAACATGTCGAATCTCTTCAAGATTTTGACCGTGTACTTCCCTTGGTTAAGGAAGATCCTCTCAAGACTCTGCCATACCTCAAGACCTAAGAAACAATGCATTAGGCCAAGGTCTTTCATTTCAAATTCCGAGGCAAGTCTCTTTTTACATTCAGTGATGAGATTTTCTTCTCCAGTTAAGAACAAGTCATCCACATATAGCAGTAAGATTATTGGCTCATTGTTCATGATTTTGAAGTAGAGATTAGAGTCTGCTTTACTCTTGGTAAAGCCTAAGCTTGTCAAGAAATTGTTTATACGGCCATACCAAGCTCTAGGAGCTTGCTTCAATCTGTATAAGGCTTTCTTCAATCTACAGACATGAGACTTCCTATCTTTAGCCTCAAATCCTTGAGGTTTCCCTATATACATTTCCTCTTCAATAACACCAATTAGGAAAGTTGTCTTTACGTCCATCTGGTGCAACTTTCACTTCATCTTAGCTGCAAGAGCTATGATGGTTCTAATCGAAGTGTATCTGGCCATAGGAGCGAATGTCTCTTCATAGTCAATGCCTTCCTTCTAGGAAAAGTCACGAGCGACAAATCTTTCTCAATACTTCCATCAGCAGCATGTTTCATTTTGAAGATCCATCTGGAGGATACCCCATCTTTATTCTTTGGTCTGGGAACTATTTCCCATACTTCGTTCTTCATTATGGATTGGTATTCCTCTGTCATGGCATCTTCCCATTCTTTCCTCTGAATGGTTTCTTCAAAGCAGGTAGGCTCCTCTTCTAGGAGATCACACATCAAATCCGTATAACTGGAGAATGGCTTTGGTCTTTTCACCTATCTCATAATTCCTTGGGGAACACCGCACTTCTCTTCATCTTGAATAAGATCTCTAGCCCAAGATGGATTTTTTTTTATGGAGGATCGTCATCTGAGGAGGTTCTTGCACTTCTACTATATCATGGTCCTCTAGAAGTTCCTCATCAGGGGAAGTTATGACTTCCCTTACTATTTCTGCAGCTCTAGGAACCTCCCTCATTACAGTAATGGGGATTACGGGTTCCTCTTCATATACCTCTTCAAGATGGCATAGTTTAGATTTCTTAAGCATTGCATCTTCATTAAAGGTCACATCCCTGCTAATCTCAATGTGATGTTGACCTGGTATATAGACTCTGAAGGCCTTGGAGACCTTACAGTATCCCACAAATATTCCCTTCTTTCCTAAAGGGTCTAGCTTATTTCTCTTTTCTTTAGGTATATGAATAAACACTGGACAACTAAATATTTTGAAATGGCTTACCTCTGGCTTCTTTCCAGTGAGCATCTCTTTCAGTGTCTTGAGCCCAAGTGCACGATGGGACAATCGGTTCTGCACATAAACAGTTGCCATTGTTGCTTCTGCCCATAAGCACATAAAAAGATCTTGTTCATGGATCATAGTCTTCACAGCTTCCAGTATGCTTCTTGTTCTTTCGTTTAGCTACACTGTTTTGTTGGGGATTATAGGGAGTAGTGATTTCCCTCTCGATCCCAACATCTTTGCAGAAGTTCACAAACTCTTTTGAGGTATATTCTCCTCCATTATCTGACCTGAGTATCTTAATCTTTCTTTCAGAAAAGTTCTCTATCAAGGCTTTGAATTCCTTGAACTTGTTGAACACTTCAAATATATCCAGGTCTTACGAGAGTAATCATCAATGAATGATACATAGTATACATACCCACTAATGGAGGATGATGGCATTGAGCCACACACATCTGAATGAATGAGCTTTAGGGATCCTTCTGCCTTGTTGTCTTTCTTCGGAAATGGGTTCTTGATGTTCTTCCCTTGTGTGCATCCATTGCATATGCCTTCATGGTCACCTTTGAGTTCTGGTAAACTTGTGACCGCTTTGCATATGTATGGTAGCGCCTTGTAGTTGATGTGAGCTATTCTTCTATGCCAAAGTTCATAGGGATTCTTCAATGGCGTGGGTCATGGCAGCTTCTGACTGACCCTTTAGCTTATGCAAGCCACCTTCTTCTTTTCCAATGATGATTTCTTCATTTATGGTCTTTCCTTTAGCACGTTTCCTTCTGCAACCTTCACTATAGCTTTCCTCAGGGTTATTACATGTGACCTGGAGCAAGGTCAACAAAACAAAAAGCAAGAATAATATCCTTATGATAATATAAAGCAATAGCACGAACAATCATCACATTAGCTTCTTTAGAGTTATCACTTATAATTTATCTAAAGCAAAGATTAAAGGTAAGGAATACAATATGAAATGAGGTCAACACTTTCATGGTGTTGTGACCTAGAATTCTTCCATGGAAACCTGGAACTAACACATGAGGTTTCTCCTAGAGGAGGTGTTAGTTGTATCAAGCAAAGCATTTACCTCTATATGCTCACATGTTATCAAGTAAAATACTTTACGACGACTTCTATTTCAACTATAATCATCAACTTGTCATGTGTACCTTTGAATTTTATTAATCTTGATTAATCAAACCTGGAGCCTTGTCCTCAAGAATGAGTGCTTGCTTTTCTTCCAGGTCTCCTTCACTCAAGTGATGAGTGCTTTCTTCAACCTGTATGTTGTACTAAGACAACACGTTATCTTGATAGAAGGTTAGGTTAGAGGATAAGCTCTATGATCAACTTTCAATCCTTCTAATAATTTGATCATAGCTTCAACATGCAATACTGATCAAGATAATGTCATGACAAATAGATTCATATCAGAATAATCACACCTGGGTTGCATCATTCCTCTGAATGTGTTGGATCTTGAGATTCTTCTGGATCTATGGCAAGAGATCCCTTCTCCTACAAATACTCTTTAAAGTTTAACCAATTAAACATATGTGAGTACATACCTCTGATAGCATTTGCAGGTGGTGGCACCATTTGGCAGCAGTGGTAATCATTACCAACTCTTTAAAACTTCAAGGGTGATTGCCACTGGTAGTACGGCTATAACTGCAACTACAACTAGTTCTGAGACTGCTATTGCAACTGCAACTTAGGGTTTTATGAGGAAACCCTAATTTTTCAAACTTTGAATTTTGAAATTCTAATCCAAGGGATAGATGTGCCGAGCTGAGGCGAGTATGCTGGTGTAGTCTAAATTTCAAAAATCCAAATTTTACCCCCTCAAACTTGATCTACGGATTTCTAGACTGGTGCTTCTAGTTTTCTGATACTTCTGGTACTCTGGTACTTCTGGTACTTCTGGTACTCTGGTACTTCTGGTACTTCTGGTACTCTGGTTTTCTGGTTTTCTGGTACTTTGTGAAACTAGGGTTTCACTTTCCAAGAGATCTCGCCACTGAAAAGGTGCGCTGAGAGTGCCAAATTGATCCTTAGGGGAGGGCGCACTTTTCTAGATGCTTTCGGGGCTGAAAAGCTTCACCATCAAAAAGCCCTAATTTTCATGTACTGTAACAGTGACGTTTTTCACTTGTGAAAGATTCTTCCTTCAGCTTGGCTCTGATACCATGTTAATGTTTAATCCATTATTATAGATGTTTTCATTTCATTAGATAACAATAGCATAATCCAAGATCACTGAGAAATACACAATCACAAGAGACACAACATTTATCCTGAGAAACCCTCTAGGGGAAGAAAACCCAACAAAACTTCCTTAATATAGATAGCCAATACAATGCCAAGAGATCTCTTAAGCTAATACAGAAACTCCTCTCCCAGATATGCACCACTCTCTCTCTCCTTCTTCTCCAGTATTAGATCTAAACTTGTCTCTCAAATGAGCAAGTGAGTTGTATGTCTAAGTGAGGCGCTGGCCTCTTTATTTATACAAGTCTAGCACGTGTGAAGTGTCTCTTCACTGGCAGGGTCGAATTCTCAAACTGGGTGAGTAAACCCACCTTTATTATATTTATGGGTCTCTTTAATATCTATTGGGGCCGTCTTCTTATTCTGCCTATTACAATTGTCTTTTGACCAATCCACAAAAGGGGATTTGGTCCTATTACAATAACCGGGATTTGGTCCACAATGGGGATTGATCCTATGAATAATATATCAATAATAATAAGAATACTCTTTGCAGTTACGTTATTTCAACACAGGTTACCATAATTTTTGGGAGAGGCATCGGTGGACCCTAAAAAGCAGTTATTCATCTACAAGAAGATCTGGGAAACAAAGCATATCACAGATGAGGATAAAAAACTTGCGCAGTTAGATATCACGCTAAGAGACCGCGCACTGGACTGGTATATGAGCCTAGATGTAAATAGTCCACTACAAACAACAAGGACTATTGCAAATGTGAAAAGACTACTGATAAATGAATTTCAGAAGCCTAGATCAAAAGATCAGTATATGATTGAAATCAAGAAAAAACCAGGAGAATCTATTTGGGAAATTGATCAGAGGTTCAAATGATTGAAAGGTAAGTTGAAGTATGCAATTACTGACATGCAACATAGGCACTTATTTGTGAACTCATTGTTACCACATTTGAAATACCCTTTAAGACAACAGAAGTTCCAAACTTGGGAAGAGGCTCTGCAGGAAGCCTTACAACTGGAAGAAAACGAGTATCAGAATACAGATCCAGTAATAGAGGAGCTGAAGAACCTAGCATTTCAACTTAACTAGAATAAGGGCAAAGAGAAAAGAGAAGTTGTTTGGTGTACCACATGCAGGACAAAAGGACACCATAAGAATGAATGCCCAACTTTCGCACAGCACATGGAAACATGGGTACCAAACACTTTTCCAATAGGAGGACCATGGTGCAAAATCTGTAAGATGCATGGGCATGATCCATATCATTGTCCAATGATGCAAGAGTATCAAACAGTACCCAAAATTTCATACTACAAATTTTGAAAGTCGGTAGGTCATGATGATAAATATTGTAGGACAATGGAGATGGTGAGAGAAAGAACTTCAGATACTTATAGGGTGCAAGCAGAAATGATGACATGACAAGTTGCACCTCAGTTCAACCAGGTACCACCTCCATACAATAATGTGCAACAACAATATAACATTGTGCAACCACAATAAAATAATGCACAGCCACAATATAACCCTGCACAATACAACTAGGTACCTCAGTACAACGCACCGTGAGGAAACCGGGCTGGATACAAAGGTGGAGGATGAGGTAGATGAGGATTTGGATGAGGAAGAGGTCCATTAGTCTATCAAAACTTCCAACAACCAGTAAATTATGCAAGGGAATGTCCACTTCCACCAACAACATACATGTACTATCCCGTAGCAAACCATGACACAGAAGACTATCTGACACTCTTAGGAAAAATCCAATAAATGAGGAACCATAACAACTAGAATGTACAATGGATTTCTGCAGAATCCAGGGATGATGGAAGAAACAGAAATATATTCACTCAAGGAGGATCTAAGACAGGAGTCGATGCAGTAAGACAAGATCCAGCGCAACACCAATGGGTGAAGAATAATACTGACCCACAGAAGCAGTTTGATGCATGGAAACATTCAAGGAGGCAAGACAAGAGTTTCTCAACCAAAATTTTGTGTCTACATCATCCATGCGGCACGCTCAGAACGTACCAATGTACGAAATTTCCTCCTCAATGGACCACACCAATGCAGCACAACCTTTAGAGCAAGTAAGTAACATAAAACAAAATATATGAAATCTTGTTTTAAGGTATTAAAGGATCCATCATCTGTCAAAATCTTACAAAATATGCTAGAAAGATGCAACACAGAGGTAGAAGGGAAATTAGAGCAGAAAATAGTCAATCATCTCCATACAAGAAGAAGGACAAGCAGGGAATTCAGACTCAATGCTAATATTAGGGATTTGGATAAGGGGGATATTATACTGGACTTAGGTTCTGAAGTAAATGCCTTACCTAAGAAGACATGGTAGTGTATGGGAGAACCCACATTAGGCTATTCACCTGTCCAGTTGAAATTAGCAAATCAACATGGAGTGTTACTAATTGGAAGGCTTAAAGGTGTGAAAGTATATTTGGATGGAGTGCGTACTACGACAAATTTTGAAGTAATAGAGATAGTAGATGGCACAACACCTTATCCAACATTGCTTGGATTGGATTTGGCATTTGATAACTAGGCCATAATCAACCTGAATACAAGGAAAATGACATTTGAATCAAGTGAATATAGATTCATTTCACCATTAGATCCTTCAAAAGGAGAAAGGTTTGTAGAACCCACCTATCTGGATTTGGAGGAAATAAACCAGTTGTACAAAACCATTGTGCACGAAGAATATTATGTTAACCCAACTGCAGATGGGGTACTCAGCTAGAGAAGCATCACATCATGTGCTTCTGAATCAGATACAGGTTTGGAGAATTGGAAACAACGAATACATGAAGTTTCCACAAGAACATGCACAAGAATAGACCGCACAGTAAGATGGGTTGGTACAGAGATAAGAGAAACTCCTAGTTTTCATGGGGTAAATGACTTAAAGGAATTTATGACAAAACATGAAGAGAAAGTGCTACAGAATCAAAGGCTCTTAGACCTATATATTGCACTCAAGGCCACACCTGCAATATGGTGGGGTGTGCACAAAGAAACAATCTAGGACTGGTACCAATGTAAGAGGGTCCTATGCATTAGATTCAACGCAGAATAGGGGAACGATAAAAGGAAAAGGTATGATGGGAAAGGAACGCCAGAAAAACACTTGGAGAAGTGCATAACACAATGGAGGATGACACCACCAGAAGAATAGCCTCATCACTTCATCCATACAGTGGAAGGAATCCCAGAGAACTGGTATATAGACCAGGAGATGTGCAGAGGCACTACAGAATGGTCAACATTTGAACAGAACTTTGTAGTAACTTTCTCATTTGAACATGAGAACCCCAACATTGATTCAACACTGAAGTAGATAAGATGAGTGATATTTATTGATGAACCATAGCTTGAACTCATGACAGAATACCAACAACAAAATAGATAGACAGTCAAGGAACTTCTTTCATGCTATCATGTTGAAGAGGAAGCACCGTATGAAGATGACCTATGCAACATTCAGATTACAGAAATTGAAGGAGAAAGAGAGGTGGAAGGTCCATCTTTGGAGTCATAAGTATTTGTTGCACCAATCAAAGTGAATAAAGTCAACATTGGGACAACTGATAATCCCAAAATGGTCAGTATTGGAGACTATTGGGATGAACAAACAGTAGAAAGAATAACAGAGTTACTGCGTGAATATAGTGACCTGTTCCCAATAACCTTTACAGAGATGAAAGGTATAGCAGGAGAGCTAGGAGAGATTAAAATACCTCTCAAACTTGAGGAAATACCTGTCAGACAAAGACCTTACATATTGAATCCAGTATATAAGCAGAAAGTGAAAGCAAAATTTGACAGAATGTTGGAAGCTGGTATTTATAGAACCAGAAGAGGAATTTGAATGGATAAGTCCTATGGTAGTCCAAGAAAAGGAACAATGGGGAATAAAAATTTGTGTAGATTTGAGGAAACTTAATGATGCTTTCCTACATGACCCTTTTCCTACCCCTTTCATAGATGAAGTCTTATAGAATGTGGGAGGCCAGGAAGCATATTCATTTACAGATGGATTCTCAGGTTACCATCATATCAAAATAGCTCTAGAGGATATGTATACGACTACTTTTGCTACAGAATGGGGATCCTACCAATATACAGTCATGCCTTTTGGGCTGAAAAATGCACCAGCCATATTTTCAAGAGTAGTCATATATGCTTTTAAGGAATTCATACATTAGTTTCTAGAAGTATATATGGATGACTGGATTGTACATAGTCTGCTAAAGGATCATGTAGAAGTGTTAAGACTCATGTTGGAAAGATGCAGGTAATGTCAGATATCATTGAATATCAAGAAATGCATTTTTGGGACACCTTTTGGAATATTTTTGGGACATATAGTGTGTAAACAAGGATTATTAGTGGATCATGCTAAGATTGCAGTCATTGTAAATCTACCACCACCAAAATCAGTGCACCAGTTGAGAGAAACAATGGGATATATAGGTTATTACAGGAAATTTATAAAAGGGTATGCATAGATTACTGCGCCAATGGAAAAACTGTTAAAAATGGATGTCAGATTCTAGTGGAATGAGGACTGTCAACAAGGGTTGGACACCTTAAAACAAAAAATGGTCACAACACCTATCCTAGTATTCCCAGATTAGGAAAAGACATTTCATGTGCATGTAGGTGTATCATCCATAGCACTTGGTGCAATTCCGGCACAACCAGGAGCAGGGGACTTAGACCACCCTATAGCCTTTGCAAGAAAAAAGTTGTCAGAATCAGAGAAAAACTACAACACCACAAAAAGAGAAGGCCTAGAAATGGTATATGCACTGCAGAAGTTCAAGCACTACTTACTAGGTAAACACTTTAAAATGTTCACAGACCATTCTACCCTCAAATATCTAGTCAACAAGCCAGTGTTGAGGGGGAGGATATGTAGATGGCTATTGTTATTCCAAGAATTTGATTTCGAAGTGATAGTCAAACTAGGGAAGTTGAATGCAAGACCTGATCACCTGTACTCAAGGGTAACTAATGGAGAATAACCTACTAACTTGGAAGACAACTTCCCTGATGCACAACTATTTTCAGTACAAGTATCTGATGAATACTTTGTTGATATTATCGAATACTTAAGTACATGGATTGCTTTAATATCCCTTGGTCGAACCCAATTGTAAATGTAATACAAATGTACTTAAGCTGGTGAGTTGTTTTGACATCATTTGGTAATGCATGTCATGTGGCATAGTGCACGCATGAACTGCGCAATAAAATGATGTAGTATGCACATTCCTGGATACCGCGCGCAGTAACTAAGGTGTGTGCAGTATGGAGGACAATGAGCCTCATGTATATGATATGTGTTATAGGCCGGTGAGCCAGTTATTATAAGTTGGGATGCTTATGTTTTGGTATTAGGCCAGAACGCCTAGATGTCAAAGGCCAATGTGCCTACTTTGTACATGACTCATGATTAATATAAAATACATCGTTTCATGCAGACCGACCACGATAAAAGAGATGGGGGATTGAACTTCACCAGTTAGGGAAAGGGAGGGCCAAAAGTCAAGGGAATATTTTATTAATATTTCCTAAAGCATAAAGTATGGATAATTATTTTATCCTAAGTTCTAAAGTTGGGGACAAGTGGACCAAGGTAACTTCCGATATGACAAGTTTCAAGTTGGGGACATGCATTCATATCGTGGGGGACTTAGCTCATTGGTCACTTTTCACGGGATTTCTTACCAGCAGCTTGACCATCATTCTCACCATCACTTTCACGATGAATTTCACAATGATTCCTTCCCACACTCAGCTATCCAGTCAATTATTCCATGACCATTTTCACTCACACATTTCATTATCCTTGAGACAACCATTTCACCATTTCTGATCCTGTTCCCATAGCCTTTTTCGGTTAGTGTACCTGGTTAGCTTGGATTGGGATTGAAGAAGCGGGTTTTCAGGTCCGTGAGAAATTCTCCAAGCGAGAGAATTGTTGGGGATTGATTTCCAAAGGTGCTAAACTGCAGCTACAATGCTCTGAGACTTTCGGTCTGACCTGTTGCTAAAGCCGTGGAAGGGAAGTGGGGTAGTTGAGGGACTATTGAGCAGAGAAGGGGCACACTTCCTTGGGTGGGTCAGGCATGTGGGGAATGACAGGATGTAGGTTGTTAGTTGAGTGAGCACCTGAGACAGAGTCTTTCATGTTGTCCATGAGCCTTAGCCTAGTTAGGAACCCTTTACCCTGGGTGGAGTTCAGTCCCAACTCGGGGGTGACTCATTGTTGAGAGTGATGAATAGTATAGTCTAAGGCTGGGAGGTTTGTGGATGGTCTGTACGCAATTGGTGACAATATTTCTAAGATAAGTACCAATCGTATGATAAAATGATATGATGCTTTGTTATTTACATGCCTATGTTACGGTTTATCATATATGTGATTATAATTGTCTGTATGTTTATGGGTAATTCCTTGTAAATGATGCATATCTATAGTTATTGTTATTCCAATATAAAAGTCGTATATTACATAAAGTATTTGTTTTTTTATGTTTATATGTAAATCTTTCGCAAGAGTGTTTTATGTATATGTTTTAGTTTCATGCAGTTTAAAGAGTAAAGTTATGTGGCATAGCTCAGTTGACTACTGGGTATGTTATCGTATGTTCCGCAGTAAGGGAATGAAAGCATTCCCTAGAGTAGCATGGTTCGGCCTGTTAAGGATGGAGATGTTACCAACTGGTGTCAGAGAAAGAGAGGTTGCTCTGTAGTGGAGTCCCCCAGCCTGCGGGTGGTCAAGGGAACATTACAATTGCACCATAAGATTTAAGCACCACACAGAAGAAAAATCTGGTAGTCATAGTTGCAGACTATCAACTTATTGCAAGACACTCATACAAGATGGGTGCAGATATCATTTTTAGAAGATGTGTATTAGATCATGAAAGACCTAGAATTTTGGTAGAATCAAATGAAGGTATAGTTGGAGGACACTATGCAAGAAAAGCTACCGCACATAAGATATTGCACGCAGGATTATGGTGGCCAACAATCCATAGAGATGCCAAGGAGTATTGCCAGAAATGTGATGTCTATCAGAGGGTTGGTAAACCCAATAGAAGGGATGAGATGCCCCTAAGACAACAAGTAACCTTGCAGGTATTTGAAAAATGGGCAATAGACTTTGTTGGACCAATCCATCCACCATCAAAAAGGTTAGGATCTAGATATATCATTACTGCGACTAAATACTTAACAAGATGGGCATAAGCAACACCAGTAAAAGACTGCAGCGTAGAGACAACAACACACTTCTTGTTTGAGCAAGTAATCATCGGATTTGGATGTCCAAGGATTTTGATGAGTGACCAAAAAGCTCACTTTATCAACAGTACCATCAGGGCTATGACTGAGGAGTTTGAAGTCTATCACCAGAAGAGTACACCATACCATCCTCGGGAAAATGGAACAGTAGAATCCTTCAATAAGATCTTGGAAAATGTTTTAACTAAGATCTGCAATGTCAACAGGCATGATTGGGACTTGAAAATACCAGTAGTATTGTGGCCATACAGGAACACATGTAAGAAGTTGATAGGATAGACACCATTCATATTTTTGTATGGGCAGGAGGAAGTGGTGCCATTAGAATTACTGGTACCCAATTTGTGCGTAGCATCAATTACCAACATGACAGAAAGAGGAGTAGTACAGGAAAGGTTAAATCAACTAATGGAAATGGAAGCGGACATGATTTTGGTAGGATTTCACTAGGAAGTAAAAAAAGAAAGAAACAAAGCCTGACATGACAGACATATTAAAAATAATATTTTTAAGGAAGGATACCTAGTCCTACTCTATGACAGTAAATTCTTTCAACATCCTGGTAAATTTAGAATGCACTGGCTAGGGCCATATGAAGTAAACACTGTTGCAGATGGGGGATCTGTGCAACTAAAAGACTTGGGAGTAACATAACTCAAAGGAATGATCAACGATAGTCAACTGAAACTATACAAGGACAATCAACCTCCGAACCCATAAAAGTTACAACACAGTGAGGAAACCATGTATATAGTGTACTATAGCAGAGTTTAGGACCAAAAAATGATAAAAAGAAATAAAAAGGAGAAGAAGAAGAAAAAAAAAAATTACAAAAATAGAAAATGGAAGAAAAACAAAAAAAGACACAAAAGTTGATTGAACCATAAGAAAGTGCAGAAAAAAATGTGTGTGCAGTAATTACCATGACAAACATCAGAAGACAACATGCAGGAAAAAATTACACTCGATGCAAATGCATGTAAAAAGTGAAAAATGAAAACAATCGGGTCTATAAAAGGCGGAAAACACGCATTTATTCAACACTTAGTGATTTTTTAGCACAGAGCAAGAAACATAGTGTGTTCCCTAGCTAGCATTTTATGCAAAAGAAGGAAAGTGTGTGGATTCGAGACAATATGACTCCACCAAATTTTGGTGTGCCGGGCCAATAAATTTGGGTTACTCGACAAGGCCATAGGCGTAAGGAAAGAATGCAACATCCTAAAAATGTGTTCGAGCTCGAAGATGTCACCACCTCAGACACAGAGTCAATCAACCCGACATGGGTTGAGGAAGAGACATAGAAAACATAGCAAGACAAAATAGGGCAGAGCTCTGGGGCCCAGAATGGTATTCTGAACCCTAACCCGAAGATTCCTACAAAGCCTGACGAAACAATAGGACCATGAAAATCCAATGAACAAGAGGAAGTGTTGGTTAAAGATATCTCCGACCGACCAGAGTCCGAAAAGGAATAAGAGGATGCAGATGCAGTAGAGGCAGACACATTTGATGCAGGAAAGAAAAGAAAGGCATAGGACCCCATGGAAATTACACTCCCCTATCTACTAGACACAATCATTACTGTCAATGATATGTTGTGGAAAGTACCAAAACTCAGGTATGTTGACCATGATGTGCGCGATGTGGCTAAATTCCCAGAGTTGGTTGAGGAGAGTCATCTAATAAACATAGGGGAAATTGGACCCCTATGTAAACCCATAATGGAGTAAACACATTGGATAATGAGGCTCTATAACTCAGGCATTATGAACCTGTTGGATATACTGCATTTCGGGCACGGTAAGAATGTCGGACTCTGCGTGAAACAACTAGTCGTTTGCGTACACGGAGGCATACTTTGGATGTAAAATTTGGTATAGATAGATGTGGCAATGATTTCGAATATCATAGGACTCCCCACATTAGACGTGCGTCTAGAAGAATACTTGGATAACAAGGCGCGCGAGAAAGAAATCGTAGAACTGGTTAAAGCGAAGTTTGTCACTACCCGGGGAATAGAGGCATTGTCATCAAAGACATCAATGATAATGTGACAAGGTTTTCCAACAAGCTTGTGGCTTATAAATTATTGAGGAAATGTCGCAAAGAAGAAGCGCCAGCAAGCATTATTACAGTGGTCGTGCAGTGCGCGAAATGGGTCATGTTCCACTAGGCAACCTACCTGTTGAACCAGTTTTTGATAGACTGTAGAGATGTGAAGGACAATGGAACTTGGTTCCATTACTCATGGTTGATCATTCTGATAGAATTGGCAGGGTGGAAGGAGCCGAAATTATCACCATTCTTGGATAGGATGGGGAAATGCTATGCGGCCAGGTATGAGTCCCTCTAACAGGCCAAGGATAAAAAGACGCATCAAGAAAACAACATAGTTTTTGCAATGTTCTTGGAAGACATATAACAGCGTGCAATTAATGTGTGGCACATACTGATGGAGGTAGTGCAAGAGACAGATGGGATAGCCAAGTTCAATGCGTTCAAGCATCATGTATGGATCCAAGCTACAAGGGACCCAAAGAAGGCATGGATAGAAATGCAATACTGTGTAACCAAAGAGGAAGTGGATTGGATAATCAAATACTGGTCTGCACAATGGCAGCTACCAATAACAAAACCATCCATGAGGATATTCACGAAGCAATCCTCTAGGCCTAAGGACAAGGCTAAAGCAGTCTCTTCAGCGAGAACAAGTAGCCCGGACGGTAATACTAGAACAAAGACAGTGCAGAATCAACCAACTAGGAGTAGCGCAATACCAAAACGACCAAGGGGAATAACAACAACAGCAAGGACAAGAAGCCAACAACATAATCAAAAGAAGGATACTCCACAGGTTGAAGAATAAAGAACCCAGGGTACAACAAGTGGGGCACAGGCCTCACAGACAGTAAGGAATCCCGCACAGGAAAAATAGGCAGAAATAAAAGTAAGTATGACACAGAGGACCCAAACATCACCTGGACAGAGGATGATGCATAGCTAGTAGCAAACAATGTCCAAGACAGGGAAAATAAGTGGTTTGAATTGTAGAGGCACAATGGGAAGAAATCATAGCCAAGCTTCTAGAGGTCCATAAGAACATAGAACAACTGCGGAGCCAAGCAGGATCGCAATCCACAGCACAACAACAATAAAAGACATAACAACCACCTACTCAGAAAGAAGGAGAGGAGACAATGCAATTCATAGTCCAGGGTAGGGAGGCATTTATGGTAACACGTCAATTAATCATATTCGATCAGGAGACTGAACAGAAACCCCTGGAGGAGGTTGCTATAACAAGATTTGCCTCACCTCATGCAAACTTGTTGAGAAGGCATTTTTCATTTCCCTATGTAGAATTGAAGTCCCCTATTGCAGTTCTTAGAGATAAAAAACATATTTTTCCACACATACGCGCCCTAATATCTATACAACATGTGTATAAGCAAGTTGCACCATTACAACCCGCGTACATTGAGTTTTTTGCTCAAAATTAAAAAATGGTGTTGTGTTTCCATGTCACGTCACGTGATCTATGATCCTTGACCTTCCATATACTGGAAATGTTTCAATTCGGCCCTTTAGTTCCATTTGAAGACTATAAATGGGCCTTATCCAAGCTATGGAGAAGAGGAGAAGAATTCAACTTTGAGAGCAAAGTTACTCTGGAGAAATTATTCATTTCATATTGAGTCTGCATCCCTTTGACCTTTTAAGTCTGAACACATTGTTTGGCCCCCAAGCTCTTCCCTATTTAATGGAGAACCTCATTGTCTCTCTTATATGAGTTTGCCTTTGGTGGAGGATTAAAGTGGTGGAGGCCCAGCTGGAAGGGACTTCATTTCTCGGTTTCAAACATGCTGACATAGAAGTTTGTCATTTATACACTTGTGTTGATTACATTTTAATAGAAATACTCTTTTCTCGTCCAATTAATGTCTTGAAAATATTTGAATTGTTATTCCATGGGCAAATTTGTTATGAATATTGACGGATTATGCTATTATATGTGCTAAATTTGTATATTATCACCATATGCTTGGGTATCTTGGTTGTTGAGGACAAGTTGCAGGTGTATTTCTTTGATTCAAGTGCTCAACGATGTACTTCATCAAACTTCTAGACAAGGTAGGCTCTTTATCTTGTCTTGTTAGCATATTTATTTATGTAGCATACTTGAGATTAGAGTTGATTTCTGCAGTCATTTCCATCTGTTGTGGTTTACCCCATGCCATAGAGTGATTTTCCTCATAATAGAGGTGGAACAAGTGGAAATGGTCATGAAAAAAATACCCACCAAGGCACTATATAGACTACAGGCCAGTTTCATGCAAGAAGTACAATCCAAGGCCCGCACGGATGGAACAAACTTGGAGGTGGGTAGAGGGGTCGTTGAAATGCTACAAATCACATGCGACCAACTGACCGCAAATAAAGAGGAGGAGAAATAATGCACAGATAGATTAGAACATGGATTAACAATGGATTACAATCACATCCCAAATAGAGCACAAGAACCAGAGAGAAGCGTAGAGGAGAAGATCAACCTGATTGCACAAATAATTGACCAATACAAGCAATATATTGAGGAGCTCAAAGAAAGGCTCAACCCTATGACTCCTATCGAGGTCTGAGAACAAAGAGAATAAGAATATCCACTTCTAATAGTTGAGATGGATAAAGAAGCAAGGGCAGTAGAAGAACTGTTTAACAAACCCGCATAGATATGGACTATCCTGGAAGAAGACAAGAAGGTGCAACAGTGGGACCAAGAAGAGGAGATAATCAACACCACCACACAAGAGCTCAAACAAAGGCAGAAAACAATGAGCATCATGGAGAACTTAAAGGGCACTCAAGACATGAAGAGGCTACGGATAGAGTTGAAAGCAGCACAGACATGGAAGCAAGAAAGGAAAGTTGAATTGGAACCCCTCCAATAACAAGCAACACAGTTGATTGCGCAATTGGAGGAAGAGAAGACAAGTAGAGAACATGTGAAATTAGAGAGAACAACATTGATGCAAGAGGAGATAACAACACAAACAGTAGAGGCGCTAACAGACAAAGTTGCACAGGTGAGAGGAAAAGGAAAGGAACTAGCAGAAAAATTTCTTAGTTTAGACAGGGCAGTTCAGGGAGCCTGCACCACCTAAGTGGCTCGAGACAAGCCACATGTATGTGTTGGGGGCCTGTTGGGAATGGTCCTATCTTGAAATGGTAAGGCTATTTTGGGTGCAGGCACAATTTTGGAGAAGAAGGTCTATAGTGGGAAAGACCTAATTTTGGAAAGAACACCTAATTTTGGAGTGCACCCAATCGAGGTCAAGAAAGCAACATGCAGAAAAAAGAAGGAAAATAAGCATGCAGGAGGAAAATAAATGTGGCGCACAGGCATATAAACCTAACCATGTTAGGGTTAGGGTTTTTGATAAATAATGTAACGACTATAAGCCTAAAAACTAGTATAAATAAGACACTAGGAGGTATAGGTCGGGGTTGTTCAATAATTGTTCAGCAGCTGTAATTTCAAAGTTTTTATAGAGGGTCAGTAGCTATTATGATTGTAAGAAGGTGATAGAAGAGTTAAGCAACCCAGATTTTCAAAGTTAGGTCACAAGCTTAGGGGGCTAGTGTGATCTAGTCCACCTCACAGAGGGCCTTGAACCTCTTCATGCTTGTATGAAGAAAGATGTAATGTGCATAGCGCCATATTTTGCAACATGCCTAATAAAAGAGCAGAGAAGCCAAATCTTTCTGGACGTAGCCCAGGAGAGGGTGAACCATGGTAAAACATGTGTTATCTGTGATGTTTCTTGTATGTTTACTTTCTGTCAATGATTAGTTTATGAATGAATGGTTAAGATAGATATATTAGAATGCATGCATGGGCCTAAAAGATGAATGAATCCTAGGAATATTGAATGCATAATATGATGAATGCATGAAGAAGGTAGAATAAACTCCTATATCCCCACTCATTCCTAGACTGCAAGCACTTGAGCATTGCAATCACCCATAAATCTATCTCGGGTGAGACTGCACAGTGCACTCTGTGCGTTGTGTTTCCTTTTGGTTTACCAACTAGACTCACTCTCATTTGGGATGGATTTTTCAACAAATATGTGGGCATGGTTGCAACATTTAATTTTTATCTAAATATGAATTTGAGAACCAAAGGTTCTTAGATGAATTACAATCTAAAACTAAAATAAGTAATGATGCATATTTCTATTCTAAGATGCATGTTCTCTCTCTCTCTCTCTCTCCCTCTCTCTCTCTCTCTCTCTCTCTCTCTCTCTCTCTCTCTCTCGTGCACGCATGTGTACATGCACTATGATTGGAAAAAGGTCTATTGGGGATGGTTTGTTGAGTTTGGATGGATATTTTCTGAAATTAAGGTTTTGTGCTCTTGTCTTCTTGGATAAAGTAAGTAATTTTATGCAATTCTATGGTATATTGTTGATTTAAATCATGAAACTTTTTTTTTGATTCAAGTATTCTTGTTTGTTGAAACCCTAAGAGAGGAACACAAGTGTTTCTTCCTCTCACAAAGTTTACTTGTCCAAAATTTGTGAATTGTCCTTGCTTGGGTTAAAACCCTGAAGCTTTAAATGCTAGCACTTTAGGATTTTATCCCTAGACAATTGATCTTTGATCTAAGTGAAGCTGCAAGAAGGGAGAAATGATATCTAAGGCCCAAAAGTGCTTGCACCCTAGACGTCTTTTTCCTCTAAGTCTAAATCCTAAGGCCCAAATGTGCTTGCACCTTAGGATTTAGACTCTACCTCTTGATTTCAATTAGATCAACTTTCAATCTTGGATCAACCTTCAATCTAGAAGTAACTGTTGTGGTGAAATAAATTGATAAAACCCCCTTTTCAAAAATCTCAAGTGATCTACTAACTTTACTAACTCTAACCCTAAAAAACTTGCAATATTTCTTGTTGTTTTTATAAAGAAATTCTACAACCATCTAAAACTACATTTATTTGTTGCATACAATCATCTGAAGGTGGCTTAACTTGTTCAAAAATTATCTCTAGAAATTGGATAACTTTACGCCTCGTGAATGCTTACTCTTCATGCTAAATTGCTACATTTCTGAGCACTTTACCTCATTGTTGTTACAAAATATGTATTGTTGTCATAAGAGTGGTTTACTACTATGATTTGCAACAACCAAGTGAAATTTAATTTTTCTAGTGTTTAGAGAGGTCATTGTTGCTTGCTTTATCTTGGTAATTGTATATATAAGTTGAAAATTGTTTCTTCTTCCAGGAAGGTACAAAAATCACCTTACAATCTATTTATCCTTCCTATACCTAGACCAACTAATTGGTGATTAATATAGGAGGTGGTAGGCTTGGCTACTAAACTTGTTATTTGATCCCTTGAGGTCACTAGGGAATCCCCCCATGTGGTGTACCTCCTCCATCACTGAAACGAGGGAAGATCCTACTTAGGTGACAGTGGTAGTTTCTTCCACATTTATTCAATATTTGGGGATCTTGTGGTGGAATTTTCACAAGTACAAATACTATGATAACATTTTGGCGTTGTTTTCGGGGACAATTGAGTCACTCCAATCACAAAAACTATTTGGTAAACTTATATTGAAGTTGTTATGTTACAAGTTTACCTGGCGAATCCACTGAGTGTGATTCCCTCACTTTCCTTTGATGATCATAAAGGAACCATATGGAAAATCCACAAAGATCAAGGAGGTACAATAACCCTCCCGAGACCTACAAGACAAGGGTTCCTCATCCAGGATCTTTTATTCGATGACTATAATTTGAATTTCATTAAAGAGAATGAACAAAGCATATGTGCAACACAAATGAAGAAAGCATACACATAGATAAATAATGAGAAGAAACAATTTCACAAGACTTGATAATGGAGTTTGTCCCAAATATGGACTACATCTCCAAGACCACTTCTCAATGGAGAGGCCTTTATATTATCTCATCGAAATGGGAAAAAATGCATGGAAATACCTCAATTATGGTGATGCCTTGAAAATTC
Organism: Picea glauca; assembly: GCA_000966675.3. Lineage (NCBI taxonomy): Eukaryota > Viridiplantae > Streptophyta > Pinopsida > Pinales > Pinaceae > Picea > Picea glauca. The sequence goes on along the minus strand of JZKD02S1016727.1, from coordinate 644,402 downwards.
ATTGCTAAGATCCAAATTTTGATTGCACCAGTGGATTCATGGCGAGAAATCGTGCAAAAATCACTATAATTTCGTCAAATTTTGTCACTGTCACTTCCAGGTTCCTCATGGGCTCTCTGCCTCAAAAATTATGCCACAATAGTCATACAACCTGCATTAATTACAGTGGTGCATCGAAATTCATGCTCGTAGTAAGGCCCACAGATCCTCCTCCTCTAAATAGTATAAAGTGGGTTTAAATAATTATTTTTCGGCGGACTTACAAACATAGCGTCGTTAGCGTGTTGGTTAATTCGTTGGTTAAATTTGGGGGAGGTCCCGAGGTCAAACCTGCGGGCCTCCCCATTGGTCATATTGTTATGTTTTTTGGAATATATATTTTAGATATTGTTTTAAAACTATAAAAACTCGTCAATTTATATTCCGACTGATTAGTCGTCGATCGATCTTGTGGTTGTTTTTTTTTTTTTTCTGAATTTTTGGTCCCTAGCCCTCATTGGGCATCCGAAGGGTGCCATGTGGTGCCCCATGATTGGGCCACATGGAACAACTTGATTTTTTAGTCAATGTCCAACAAACAACCCAGTCATCATATGATCATTGGTCCAATCAGTCCCATGTCACATGTTGTGTCAGCGTCATGTCACCTGCTACGTCAGCATCATACCGCCATGTGGCATCTATGCAGATGCCACGTGGAAATTTTTTACTAGTCCATTTGGACCCCCAAAAATGTCAAAAATGCATGACATGTGGCAACCACTCGTGTTGCCACATCACCATGTTGACATCATCACTATACCGTCACAAATTGTCATCATCGTGTACTATATTGATGTCACCTTTTGACTTTGACCCAGTTTGACTGAAAATTTGATTGGGCATATATTATTCATATGGACTCAATTTGAGGTGTCGCTTGTGTTGTTGGAAATATCTCAACGATCTATTCGACTTGGTGTTGTTTTCATTGAGATTTGAGGAATTCAAATTTTTTGCCTCTTGGATCCTCTTGGATCATTCCTCCCCACTAAGAAGATATTGGACCACCAAAAACCTTATCAATAAAAAAATAGGTGAGGGAATTCATCCCTCACTTTACCATTCTTGATCCATCGTGCTTTGCTTGGATGTGTTCCTTTAAGGCCCACTCGAAGATATTCAAAATCACCCCTACGTGAAGTCATTTTCCTTCTATCCAAGATGATATATTCCTTCAACTCATTCAAGTACTCAAGAGAAAAATATTCAAATGAAGGTACTAAAACCCTCTCCTTTAGATCCATGATCATTGGAGGTTCATAAAGTTTTAGGTTCTCCACATTCACAACTGAGTATATTTGCATATATGGTGGTAGATCTAGGCAGAAATCATTTGTGCCAATCTTTTCTAAGATGGTTAAGGGTCCATATATGATGGGATTGAGCTTCTTTCCTTCACCCTTCAACCTGTATTTTCTAATGTGCAACCATACTTACTTTATAACCTTCTTGGAATTGATTATCTACCCAATGCTTGTCATGCCTTGCATTATACTAGGCTTGGCTCTTTTCTAATTGTTCTTGGGCTATCTGGTGTACCTACTGAATCCTCTGGATGAACTTGCAGGCTTTGTATTCATCTTTTTATTTACTTGAGTCGACATCTTTCCCAAATTTCAAGTCCAAGAGAGTCTTAGGTAGATACCCAAAACATGTCTCAAATGGTGAACTATGGGTGGAAGAGTGCAAGGCTCAGTTGTATGCATGTTGAACATAGTGCCACTGATCATCCTAAAGTTTAGGATGTTTGTTGCAGTAACCTTGAAGCAAATGAACCACTGTTATTTTTACCACCTCCATTTGTACGTTGGTCTATGGATGGAAAGAAATACTCCTCTTCAACTTGGTGTCCAAGAGCTGCCATAAACTTCTCCAAAATTCCCCTAAAAATCGATAATTTTGATCGAAGATAATGGATGTGGGAAACCCAAAATGAAACTATACATGTTGGAAGAACAAGAGAGAAACTTGCTCAGTTGTGACCTTATTTTTAAATGGCATCAAGATAAACATCTTGCTAAACCTATCCACTACCACATACAAGTGGTCATGACCCCTCTTAGACATAGGTAACCCCCCTATGAAATCCATTTAGATGCTCTCCCAAGGATGAGAAGGAATAGGAAGTGGTGTGTACAACCCCAATTTTCTATTAGTGGGACTAAAAATTCACAACACACACCCCTTCACATTCATGGTTACAATTACTTTCATCTGAGGCACAAACCTCTACAAATGTACTACACTCCTCTCTACCCCAAAATGCCCAATTATAAAAGAAGTATGAGCTCCTCTAGTTTCATGATTTTTTTCAATTGTAGGAATACAAATCTTACCCAAATGGTAGAGTAGATTTTCTTGCAAACAAAATTTCTCCACCTGCAACCCATGGGTTAGCCTCTCATATACATCTTTGAAGACTTCATCAATAACATATTTTTCATCATAACTAACATGAGTTAAGGAAGCATTCTTCAAAAAAAATAGATGCAAAACTAGGAGGTCTAGAAAGCATATATTATCTCATGGTATCTACAATGGTACTGGTCTCAATCTTAAATGGTTGTTGAAGGTCAGGTAGAGCTATCATTGGTGCAGTACTGATCCTTTCTCTCAAAGTGTCAAGGGCCCTTTGTTATTTTCCTTCCCACTGAAAGACTTGTCTCATCTCAAGCATTTCACTATTATGAAAATGATCAAAAGCATCAAAAGCATTAGACTTATCAGGGTCTTTTGTTTTTACAACCGTAAGCACAAGGTTCTTACAAGCATTTATAGCTCTCTTCATTTGGCCTGCACTAATAATTGATGATTTAGCCTCCATACTATGATCTCTAACAATATATTCCACTCCATCTTTTGTGAGATGGTATTTGTTCTATTTCTGGAAGAAGATAACTTTTTTTTCATAAAGATAAGGACTCCCTGGTAAAATACCACAGATATCCAAGGGAACCACATCCAAATAAACCTCATCTACCTATTTAAAAGCAATAGAAAGCCTCAATCCAGACTGCCTGGTAACCTGAAGTTTTGCATTGTCATACACCCAACCAAGAGGGTAAGGTTTCTGGTGAGGTCTTGTGGTTAGTCCCAATTTATTCACAATCTCTTCAGATATCAAGTTAACTTGGGAGCCTGGATCAAATAAATTTTCCAATTTTGTGTGCTTTATCACTACTCTTATGTGGAATAATTCACTTCTTCTTTTATCATTTTCAAGAGATAGAATTGTAGAACTTGAACTAGCACGAGAGGAAACTTTACCTTGTACTCCAACTATTTTTATTTACATTTCATCACCTGAGTTGGAACCCAAGTCTTTTTGCACTGCAGCAACAATTTTTTTCTTCCATTTTCCACCAAATTTATTTGGTCTTAACTCTGGTTGCAACTCCCAACGGTTCTCATCAACATGCCCATCTTTCTTGCAATGATTGCAAGAGGAATTCCCTTCCTCTTTATTTGTTGTAGCTATCCTCTTATCCTTTCCTTTTCCTTTTCCTTTGAAATGGTTTTCTAAATGCTTGGATTGTTTTTCTTCTGGTACATTCTTACCCTTGTTTTCAAGATGAGTTCCTTGCACACACACTTCATCTAGATTAATGGGATTAAACAACAACAATGTGTGACGAATGTAACTGTGAAGTGCACCAATATATTTTATCAGAGTCTCTAGAGATTCTAAAGGAATATTCAATGCAAGTGCCTTTTTCCTAAACTCTTCTGTGAAACTATGAACATTCTGACCTTTGCCCTGTCTCAAATTTTTCCATTCCATCATGGATTTTTGTACATGACCCAATGGGTAGAGTTTATTTCTTAATGCATAAGTAAATTCAGACCATGAAGAAATCAGTTTAACATTATTCTTGCTACCTTTATAAGGTTTTATCTCCCACCATACAAGGGATGTGCCTTCCATCCAAAGAGAAGCCAACTGGATCTTCACCTCTTCCTCTTAGATTTGTTATACACAGAAGTAAAACTTGATCTGTCTAATCCAATTATTCAACTTATCTGCATTAGCTTCTCCATTAAACATGGGAAAATTAAATTTGACATCTAATTTCAATAATGGATTTTTAAAAGCATTTTTCTAATGAGAATGAGAGGAAGAAGAAGAGATTGAAATTGAAGACGAAGATGGAGGCTCAGGAGGGTCTCCTCCAATTCCTTGGTTCACTGCAACATTACTCTATGCTTTATCTTCCTTCTTATTTTCCTTCTTTGCCACTCTCTTTTCATAATCTGCAAACAATTTTTATACCATATCTGACAACTGGTAGAAAGCCTTGTGGAAATTCTTCTCTTACTTTGTACAAAGTTCTTCATCCCCCATTTTCATTCTTTGAGTTGCACCTCCAATCTCTGGGTTGAAAGTCTTAATTTTCCTTCATCCTCTTTGACCTTGTCCCTAGTAAGCATCCACACTAACAATTCAAGTCAAAGACCATGGCTCTAATACCAACAAGATCTGAGATCTTTTATTTGATGACTATAACATTAATTGCATTAAAGAGCATGAACAAAGCATATGTGCAACATAAATGAAGAAAGAATACACATGGAGAAATAACGAGAAGAAACAATTGCATAAGACTTGATAACAAAGTTCGTCCCAAATATGGACTACGTCTACAGGTCCACTTCTCAGTGGAGAGGCCTTTATATTAACTTATCAAAATTGGCAAAAATACATGGCAATACCTCAATTTTGGCGATGCCCTGAAAATCCATTGCTCATATCCAAATTATGACTACACCAATGGATTCATGGTGAGAAATCATGCAAAAATTACTATAGTTTTATCAAATTCTATCACTGTCACTTACGATCCCCTCTTGAGCTCTCTGCCTCAAAAATTGTGCCACAACAGTGGTATAACCTACATTATTTATAGTGTTGCATCAAAATTTGTGCCCATACTAGGGCCCGTCGATCCCCCTCTGGTGGATGGTAGAAATTGGGTTTAAATAATTGTTTTTCGGCATACTTACCAACATATCAACGTTGGCATGTTGATTAAGTCGTTGGTTAAATTTGGGGGAGGTTCGAGGGTCAAACTAGTGGGCCTCCCCATTGGGAATATTGTTATGTTTGTTGGAATATATATTTGAAATATAGTTTTAAAACTATAACAACCAATCAATTAATGTTTTGATTGGTTGGCCACTAGCCAGTCCAGTGGTCCTTTTTTGTTTTTGAATTTTTGAACCCTAGACCTCATTGGGCATCCAAGAGGTGCCACATGGAACCCCATAATTGGGCCATGTGGCATGCCATGATTGTTTAATCAACGTCCAATCAGTATCCAGGTCATTTTATGATCATCAGTCTATTCATCGACGCGTCACCTACTACGTCAGTGCCACGTCACCTACTGTGTCAACACCATGTCAACATCATACTTCCACGTGGCATCTATATGGATGCCACATGGCACTTTTTACTAGTCCATTTGGATTCCTGAAAATGCCAAAAATGCATTACACATGGCATCCTCTCATGTTTCCACGTCAGCATGATGATGTCATCACTGTACCATTGCCTACTAATGTCACCCTTTGGCTTTGACCCAGTTTGACTAAAATTTGACCAGCCATATCTTCTTCATACAGACTTGATTTGAGGTTTCGTTTGCGTTGGTGGAAATCTATCGATGAGCTCTTCGAATTTGTGCCATTTTTACTGAGGTTTGAGGACTTAAATTTTTTTGCCTTTTGGATCCTCTTGGATCACCTCACAACTATCTCGTAATTAAATCCTCATTCAATGGAAACATTCCTTTATCTCCAATGGCTCAAAAGAAATGGGTATCCAATATATTTAAGCCTTTAGACATGTATTCTTTCCTAGGATACCCTCGATAAATGCCGCCAAATTTTGAAAATTGCTTGCCTAAATTTCCCGGTAATGATGTGATTATTGCCAAAGAGCATTTGGATAACTTTTTAGCCTTTTCCAACTTAATCCTTTGAGTTATTATGTTGAATATGTGGTGATGAAACTCTTCTCATCCACTTTTATTGATGATGCTAGGAGGTGGTACAATAGTCTCCCTAGCAAAAGTATTATGTCCTGGGATCAATTTGAAAAGACCTTTCTGAAAAGGTGGGGTGCTAAGGAAGACCTTAACTTGTTGTTGTTGTGACTAACTGAAATAAAAAAGATAGAGAATGAAATTTCCAAAGAGTTTGATGTCAAGTTTTAAAAGTTGCTCCAATAGATACCTATTCACCTCGGAAAATATCATCTCCTTTTCCTCTACGTTAAGGCCTTCTCAGGACATTATGGGTTCATGCTCAGGGACATGAATACAAACACCATTGAAGAGGCCCAAGGAATGGCTGAAAAAATCAAGGTTAATCTTTCATTATGCAAGGTATAACCTTTCTATGCCCCAAGAACCAAGGTTGACACTAAACCAATAACATTGCACAATGTTGAGCCCACTCAAGATATTAGTAGTCCATGGACACAAAGGATTGAAGAAACAATAAAGGACCTCACCAAAAATCAAACCCTAATGATGAACAAGATCACTAATTTGGAGAGCGTGAAATAACAATCCATCAATCCTCCCTTTAGGGGTCAACCTCACATATCAAACCAAGCATGGAAACCAAGGGCCCCAAATGAACAAAGGATTATCAACACTTTAGATCCTTCAAATTTTATAAGTCAAGAAGAGACTCTCTGGTGTCTACCTTCTGGGGATTCACATTGGGAACATTAGTTTCCTACGAGTATCGGGGAACCTAGTCACATGAATGTCTTTGATACCATAAACTCTATATTTTCCATATCTCCCCAAGAGTGCCTCAATATCACACCAAAACAACTTGAGGGAAAGAGAGAAGCATCCAGAAGGGCTAGGATGGAGAGATCATAAACAAAATGGTTGAGGAATCAAGGGAGAAGCTTAGGAAGAGAGAATTGCAAGTGTACACTAGACAAATAAATGTGCCCCAAGATCCTCCTAGTGACCCTAGATTCCCTCAACCAAGGCCTCCTTCACCAACTACAGACAATGTTCCTCCTAGTTCCACTTTTTCAAAGACTAATGACATGGAATTGAATATTGACATAAATTGTGTATTGGCAAAGATAAATGTCAATGTACCTCTAACAGAGATCATTAAGATCCCTTCGATGAGAAGAAAAGTTGAGAAATTATTTAGAGTACAAGGGGAACCTAAAGACCCTCTCGTGATGTTGCAAGCTAATCATTTTAGACCACACTATGATGAGCACCCACATTTCTACATTTCCCTACATATGGACAATAAGCATTTGAACAACTGTATGCTTGACTCAGGAGTAGGTGCAAATTTTATGGCCTTGAAGGTAATGAGACAATTAGGTTTGGAAGTCACAAGGACTTATAGAAATTTTTATGGAATTGAATCCAAGGATATTCCGACATATGGTGTGATAAAATATTTGAAGGTTCACCTTGATCGATATACTGCGATAGTATTTCTAATGAAAATTGTGGTCATAGATGTCCCAGATGTTTGGGGAATGCTCCTATCTAGAAATGTTTCTGCAATTTTGGTTGGTACCTTATAGATGGATTTGACTTATGCTACTGCACCCATGGATTATGAAACATATGCCCATCTACCAAACATACCAATGGAAAAGGATCATGTTGAAGAAATTGACATTGACCCTCAGATTGAGGATCCCTTAAATAAGTTCCCTGAGAAGTTCAAGGGATATCCTCTTGAATTTTTCCTAGGTGACCTTCCTTTCACTCAAGAAGATGGTATTGATGATATAGTGTGGCATAAAAGGGAACATTATCACCAACAACTAGAAAGGTTCAAAGACAAGGTAGTTGGATCTTTCACAATATTGAAGAAGGTTGATAAAGATTTGTTGATTAGACTGAGTGAAGAAGATATTCTTACAATAGAATCCCACACCACTCCCTTGAACCAATATACCATGGTAATTCAAGAAACAATCAATCTCAAAGGAGGGGATTAAAAACAAGGACAATTGGTCTTAGAGTGGGATACAAGGAAGGACATCCTGACACACGAAGGGAGTTTAGAAAATTGTTGCTTGAACCCTATATAATTCAAGAGAAGATTGTTAATTATTCCTACTACTTATCCATGTTGTAGGGAAAGAGACATCTACTACGCATCAATGGATCCCTTCTCAAGCCCCATCATGGAGAAGAGACTTGAATTCTCAAAGCTAACATATATTAATATAGGCTAGGTAGGAATTTGCATCCTCCATTACATTTGTATATATTTTCATAATGCACTCATGCTACTATAGGCTTGCATATTCTTGTATATGTTGTACTCTCATTTGTATATAATGAATACATGTTAGGAAATTGTACTTAATTATTGTATATCGTTGCTTTAGCATTTTGTATCTTAGTGTAATTTTTTTTTTCAACGTGGTTTTAGATTTATTGCTAACTCTGATGAATCACATCCACTGACCGATACTTCTAAAGGGTGTTGTTGTTTGAAGTCGGTGCAGTATTGCAAGTCTTGGATAACCAAATATATTTTGGTTCTCATGCACTCTATGGTAAGCACATGTCCCCATGTTGGAGCCAGATGTTACCCCACCATGCCTAGGGGTAACTAGAGGAGATAATGTATTGTGTCCCACAATGGAGAACATGATCCTAAACATGATGATCATCGTCATGTTCACATTTGGAATCCCAACAATCCCCCTAATTCACCTTTACAACTACAGGACAACCAAGGAACATAACATCCAAGAAGCCCAATGTATGGGAGATGGTAAGACAACGTCACCATGTGGTATGTTAGTCCTTATTTCATGCAAAGTATTGTGCTTATTTTGTTTGGAATGTGGATGAGGATCTTTCATTGAAGTTGGATAATGGATCATTGGCTTGGGAAATCATGTCAGTTTTCTTGTTTCACCTTGGTGGTTAGCTTAGTTTCCCTAGTTCCATGTTGTCACTACCCAGGGAAAAGGGGTGCTATTAGGGGGTCCTCACAAGGGTAACGTTATGCTCCCCACCACACTTAACACTTTCCATCCTAGAGCCTTGTTGGCAACAATAATATAATTTCTATTGTTTGTAAGCTGCCTACACAGGGTCTCTAAATTTTCATTACTCGTTATGAGCATTCTCACTAAACGACACTTGTCACTTGTCGCTTTTGACATATCTTCTTTTCGATTTTTGTTTTCATAACTGTAAGCATGAAAACTCGCGGCTGGAATTGACATTTTGTTTTGATTTGTGATTAAAGGAAGACTTCTCATGTGGTTTATTATAGAATTGTCATATTTTTTCTATGAACATGTTTTTATCCTTGTTTATAACCCCTTGGTTCTAAACATGCCTTGGTTGCATAAGTGAAATACCTCCATTCATTAATATTCGATTGATATTGATGGAGTTTTGATTCATGAAACTTTGAATTATTCAATTGTTATTCAATGCACTTACCTTTGTGATTAATCTATGAATGTGCATACTATGGTTTTCAAAGTGCTCCGATCCTAATACGTACCCAATGCCAAGGTGGCATATGAAGTACAACATGCCATTACTCTTCTGTATGGTCTCAGGCTTCACGATTTTGTTCCCACGCATGGTGATTAATACCTTTGCCTACCGTTTGAACTGTCATAGCATTGTTTTGTTGAGGCTCGAGGCTATGGCTCTATGGCTTTTTATCAAACCCTACCTGTGAGTTCTGTGTTGATTCCCTTCCATTCGCAATGGCTCTAGTGGTAAGGGTAGAGATGAATGGCATCCAAACCCTGCTTTCATATGATAACGCCAAGGACGATTTAGAAAGGAATAGTTGGCATTTGTTTATTGAAAAATTTAAGGGTTTCAATTTTCGAGTCGCCCAAGAATTTGCCTTGACCTTCAATGGATGTAGGGAAAAGATAGGTGAAGTGTAGTTAGAAGTAACAGAAGATTTTTTAATCCAAGACACGGGTTTACCAGTTGTCGGGAAAAATTGGCTCAAGAATGCAAAAGTTGAAGAGGTCCCCTAGACTTTGATGTTCACCTCACGGAAAATTACTAGTTGCGATTGAGGTATGCCAGTCTCATCCTTAAAACCTAGGTGGCATGATCTACTTTCTATTGTGAAACAATTCATTACATGTGAAGGAAGATTAGGATTAGTTTTCTTGTATCATCTGCGCTTGCTTATGAGTTTCATTGGCTTCCCGTTGAATATGCCCTACTTCCTGCTTAGAAGTTTGTACAAGATGGGAAAACGGTTTAAGAAGCAGAGGTATGATTCGAGTTTATTCCATCATGGTTTAATTAAAATTATCCTTGTGCATCAATTGCAATTACAAAAAGATTGTTGGGATGCATTTATTTCACGAAATGGCTTTGGCAACAGTGAGTTGGAACAGGTTGATAAACTGGTCATTGTTGAAACCTTTGTGAACACTACAGCCTCTTCTCCATCGCTCCTGCCCTGTGATCTTTCCCCTAATAATGAACCCTCTACCTACCCTGATGTCATTCGACAGGACAATCAACCGGGTTCGCATCCAAAGGATAGCACTAAAAAAGTTATGAAACCTACAGGGAAGAAGCACAAGGGTAGTGTCGATGTTAATTTTAAGAATAAAAGGGTTGGTCATTTGATCTCACGAAGTGTTCAAAATAAAATCAAACCCTGTGCAGACACAAACAACACGATTAATGTGAGCAAATATTCAGACTCAGAAATCGAAAGATTTTTGGCTGAAGAAGATCCCGTGTCATACGGGCTCTATCCTGACACACCCTATGACTATGTAAACAACCTACCTCCATGTCTAAAGGATAACCCAGAATTCTCGGGAATTCAACTCTGTGATAAGCCTACCTTTCGCGTGGATGATTCTCCAACCCTTAATGTTGTCAGTGCCAATGCACAGTCTCTACAGGCACAGTGTGATGAGTGTCGATCTTGGATAGACAGGTATTATACTGATATGCCTCTGCTACAGTCTCGACTTAAATCTTTAAAAGACCAAGTGGATTTGTTCCAGATTTAACACATAGTAATCATTTGTTCAAACTTGAATTAAGAGATTTATCTTTATCTTTGATTGAACATTTATATACAAGTTCTCACAACAAGATTTATCTTAATGTGGCTGCATGTAAAATTATGAGATTGTTGTGCTCGTATCTTTTATGTGTTTTGTCATTCGAATTCCATCATTACTGTTTCACATTTATTAGAATCAATTTCAGGATCTGTTGCAGGCTTACCTCGTCAGATAAGGTGACTGGATGCTACACATTGAACAGATATTGGATGCGATAACAGGTTAGCCTGTTATTTAATTTCATTAGTATAATAGATATAGAAGTCCCCTGTAGTTAAAACACTTTTTATCATCTGTTATTTCTTTGTTTAATTAGATGGCTTGATATTCAATTTCTTTTATATAAACATTATAAGAAAACAAATCAACAATAGCTTTACCGTTGTTTAAAAAATCAATTTACATTCGATTTTCACGGATTTAGATTAAAATTCGTATTTTGTACATATTATATATATATTAGAAATAAAATTATTTGTATATTGTGCATATGATAAGTAGAATTATTTTATAAGTATTAGTTAGTTAAACTGTAGATATATATTAGATGTATATATATTTATTAGCGATTGTTATTTATTAAATCATTGTTTTTTTTTCTTTAGTTATTTTCCACTTTCTTTAGGACTTAGATCGGCCAACGGAGCCGCTAAACCCGTCAGAGTGAATTAATCCAAACGGCTTGGGTTAATTGGACAAATCTAGACCGGATTCACTCCTCCAGTTGACGAGCGGTCAATTTTGCCCATCAACAAATGGCGCTATAAGGAGGGCCTAAAAACTATTAATGGCACGAGGAGGTCGTAAGACTCCTCCCCCACCTACCCTCTCACCTATAGTAACTAGAACTCATTCACACAACAACATTGTCACTCAAACAACAACCACATCAAACGACGGTCTACGGATCACGGTTGAACCAGTAACTCCAAATCCTTCGAGTGGTGATATACAAGAGATTGTTCGTCAATCTCTCATAAGAACGCAGAGTTCCTTAGCCCGTATAAGAAAACCAAACCGACCTTTGAATCAACCATTAGAATTCTCTAATATCATAGAACAACTTGGAGGTACTGACCATACCTTAAACCCTACAAATCCAATCCTCACTCCTGTAGTAGGAGGATCTGGTATTCCACCATCACCACCTCCTTCATCTCCTTCTTCTTCTAGAGAAGAATCCTCCGACGAAGGAAATTCCTCATCCCAACCTTCGACACCACCCACACCTATGGCCAATCTGAACAATCCTGCTAGACCCTGGCTCAACCAAGATGCAATGGCCATACCTGGGCCTCGACATCCTTTGCCCAAACACCCAGAGAAATGGCTCCCTAAATTTGACCCAGACTCCAAACAGATAGTCGAAGATCACATCAAAAAGTTTATGTTAGCCATTAGTCTCCGTAGTGTTTAGAACAAAGATGTAGTCTATAGATTGTTTCCCTGCACCTTTGAAGGCAATGTCTCTACCTGGTACTTTGCCCAATAGCCCCATACCATCGTGTCATGGGAGAAATTTGAATTTTGTTTCCTTGAGAAGTTCGGAGACGACAAGTCTCCTGAAATTCTAGTCATGGAGATTTCTAGTCTAAAAATGAACCCCAAAGAAAAGATCAAAGACTTTAATCAAAGTTTCTTGACACTAAAGAACCAGATCCCTACATATTCGATGCCTGCCGAGAATCTTATTGTCGTGTACTACACGAAAGCATTACATCAAAACATAGCCATTTGGGTAAAGAGATCCAAGAAATCCATGTTGTTAGAAGCCTTCGAAGAGGCCAGTCAGATCAAGAAAGACATTCTCAGTTTAAAAGACACTACTAGCAACGAGATAGAGACTAGTTCATCTTCCAAAAAGAAAATCGAAATCCTTCCTAGACCCTCCCAAAACAAAGCTCAACCTGAGAGTTTGGATTTAGAAAACTTACAGAAAGTCGTTCAGAAATTGTCCAACCAAGTTATAGATTTGAAAAGGTTGGATGAAGAAGCTTCTTCGAGCAAAGGGCCCTACAAACCTCCTTTTAGGAATCTTTTTCCCACCAATCGACCTAATTCAAATACTAAAGGCTTAAATCTAGAAAGCCTACAATTTGTTATTCAAACGATCCTAGAAGCACACGATAACTTGATTCCTCTCGAGATTCCTGAAGAAGTAGTTGAACAAGAGACGGTAAAAGAAGATGAATCCTCTCCGAACATTTTCAGACATTTTTCGGATAGCATTTTTCAAGCTAATTTCGAAACAGTTCATCCTTATAATACTAGGAGCAAGACAACAAATAAGCCTTCTTCTGAAATTACGACGACTTCGCCTTCAAAACAGTCTAAACCAATTGAGACTAAACAGAATTCAGTAAACCCAAGTTTATATTATGATTTGATTGAAGATCTAAAAAGGCTTAGGGCTAACATCTCTGTTTACGAATTATTTAAATTCCCTTTTCTTCTGCAAAAAATGTTGCAGAATATTACAGAGAACAACAAAAATAGCAATCCGAACAGCAACAAAGGTTTTCAAAATAGCCCCAAAATTCCTCATAAGGCCTCCGCAAAAACTACATCCGAGCCTCATGATAAAGGAGACCTTCCTGTAAATAATGTAAATAATGTATATAAACCAGTTTCAGAGGCTGCGATTAAAAAAAAAAAAACTTCTACTGTTAGTACTCACATAAATGTCCCTCCATTTTTGTTTACTTTTGAAATTTTCAATAGGAATGTACATAACTGTATGGTAGATTCAGGTGCGTCATCTAACGTAATACCTTGGTCAAAAGATTAATGCTGAAGTTCAACCATCCAACTTGAAAATTATCCAGCTAGATCGAACTAGTGTTAAAGTGATAGGCGAATTAAAGAATGTGCTTATAAGATTGTCATCTAATCCTAAAGTTCATCAAGTGATTGATATCATTCTTGTAGATATTCCAGAAGTTTATGGTTTGTTTTTAAGTAGAGACTGGTCGGAACAATTACATGGCTATTTTGCAATGGATTGGTCTCACTTGTGGCTCCCCAAGAATGGAAATCCCAACAAAATCAAGGTAAATTATGAACGTTATTTGAATTTCACGGTGACTGATTTAAATGATCCCAATGAACCATTCACTCCTTCTGCCAATTCGCCGGAAATACAAGGTATGGATACTTTTTTCAGCAATTTTGTGGTCAAAACTTCCACCATCACTGACTCAGAACAACAATCTGAAGTTATGACATGCACGCAGTCAACGACCTTCTCTCAGTGGTCACATGCACTCGACGAAAATCAAATATGGTCTCTTTACTTTGATGGGTCAAAATCTAAAGAAGGAGATGGTGTAGGGTGCGTGCTCATCGATCCAGCAGGTAATAAGACTCTGATTGCTTTTCGGTTAGAATTTGAATGTACAAACAATATAGTCGAATATGAGGCACTCCTGCAAGGCCTCAGAAAAGCGTTAGATCAGAACATTCAAAATTTGTCTGTCTTTGGTGATTCAGAAATCGTGGTTAGATAGGTAAAAAATTATATCCACTGTTTATCTCCACACCTTAAAAGCTATCAAACTGAGGTATGGAATTTGATGAACAAGTTTTCTACATTTAACATAAATTCTATTCCTAGATTGAATAATTCGGAAGTTGATTTGTTAGCTAACGTTGCTTCAAAACTTTTTCCTGCAGAAAGTTTATCTCCGAATGCATTTTCTATCGAATTGTTGTTCAGACCTTCCGTCCCAGACAACATAATGAATTGGGGAGTCTTTGACGACGATCAATAGATTATAATTTTTCTTCATATGGAAGAAAATTTCCAGGGCGCGGTGATCGATGAAGGTACCCATGACGAAAATCTTCATGACTTTACGGTAATACCAGATCCAAGATCCCCAGAATCTTCATCAGACATGGTAAACTCTATCCCAAAATCTGTAGTTAGATTAGAAAAATTTTATGATCTTCGCGACCAACTCAAAAATTAGTTTTTTTTATTTATTGAATAAAATATGATTGTAGTTGCTATTATAACTAGCTACAGAAACATAAGATTCTATAGCCAGTTAGAAAAATTTGAATTGCTTGATTTGACAATTGAAAACATATCTAAAATTTCCCCATTTTCATTTGTTTTCAGGAACGCATGATTTCCAAGGAGATATGAGGCACTGTTGAGATCTCCCAGCCATATCAACTTTGTGTTTTTAGTAAATAGATTAGGCCGTTGGTATTTTTATTCAGTGAAATCAGGGAGGTTGCATCCCCCATATTTTTGAAACAGATTTGACATTATCAACAGGAAACAGTTTTGTTTCCTGGAACCTATATAAGCATGTTATTTTGTATACATTCGATCATCTCAGCCCGGGTCAAGACTATGGATTTTTCATTTACAGACTTGAATGAAATATAATACTCGTCACAGCTTTAGCTTTTCCGTATTGTGGTTTTATTCAAGTCATGTTTATTTCAATTTGTAAATAGATTATGATTGCTTTCATTGTCATGGTTTACTACAAGTTGGTATGATAAAAGTTTATATATTATCCATGTTTCATGTTCCAGATTTAACACACAGTAATCATTTGTTCAAACTTGAATTAATAGATTTATCTTTATCTTTGATTGAACGTTTATATACAAGTTCTCACATCAAGATTTATCTTAATGTGGTTGCTTGTAAAATTATGAGATTGTTGTGATCATATCTTTTATGTGTTCTGTCATTCGAATTCTATCATTACCGCTTCACATTTATTAGAATCAATTTCAGGATCTTCTGCAGGTTTACCTCGTCAGATAAGGTGACTGGATTCTAGACATTGAACATATATTGGATGCGATAACAGGTCAGCCTGTTATTTAATTTCATTAGTATAATAGATATAGAAGTTCCCTGTAGTTAAAACACTTTTTATCATCTGTTGTTTCTTTGTTTAATTAGAAAGTTTGATATTCGATTTCTTTTATATAAACATTATAAGAAAGCAAATCAACAATAGCTTTACCATTGTTTAAAAAATCAATTTACATTCGATTTTCACGGATTTAGATTAAAATTTGTATTTTGTACATATTATATATATATATATATATTAGAAATAGAATTATTTGTATATTGTGCATATGATAACTAGAATTATTTTATAAGTATTAGTTAGTTAAATTGTAGATATATATTAGATGTATATATATTTATTAGCGTTTGTTATTTATTAAATCATTGTTTTTTTTCTTTAGTTATTTTCCACTTTCTTTAGGACTTAGATCGGCCAACGGAGCCGCTAAACCCATCAGAGTGAATTAATCCAAACGGCTTGGGTTAATTGGACAACCCCGGACCAGATTCACTCCTCCAGTTGACGAGCGGTCAACAAGCCTCTCATAGTGTAGCAAAATTTGGTAATGGGTCATGGTCCATTCTCTCATGAGAAGAAGGGGATGAAGGCCCAAAGGCTGATTCAGTTTCTCTATACATGCATGTTATTTCTAATTTACAAAGGCCACAATAAAATCCTCAGGCCAGCTTGAAGTCTACCCCTCTAATGGTAACTTCCCCTATCCGGATGTGAATGAATGAACCAAATTATAAAGTACAATAACCCAATAGAAAACTGAAGGAATGAATCTTGAAACCTTATAAAGGGGACTTGCAAATGATAATTGGGTATCAAAAGGAAAATTAATGGGTTTAGAATGAAAAAAGTACCAAGGAAAGGGAATCTCAAGCAAGAAAGTGTTGCGTCTACAAAGGTGCTCATAGAAATGGATTAAATGACAGAATAGGCCATGAATTAAGCCCTAAAACCATATCACTATCACATTTACTCTTGAAGGGTTTATTTCTTACCTCCTTCCCTAAGTACCTATTCTTCTACCTAGGCCTTTTATTTCCCCTCTAATGGTAATAGGTTACTTTTCATGCTTTAAGTACTAATGTTTATTGTGAACCTTGGATAACCTTGTCTTATACCTTTCCTTTTCTTGGATGGCACTAATATGGTTCTTTGAGGGATGTCCTGGGCTTGTCCCTAGGATGTTTGTTGGCACAGGGGCGGACCCAGGGTTCAGATCTAACATCACACCAACAAGCCCTAACTATTGGCCCTTTCGGCAACACCTGTGAAGCAAATGCAGTCTCACCCGAAGTAGCAATAGGGGGGTGCAAGACACAGGTGTCTACAACCAGAGGAAATGCAAAATGGATTCAATGCAACTACACACAACAAAATATTACTCTTTATCTTCCTTAGGCCTACTGCGCAAGTGTTGGCACAGAGGCAAACCCAGGGTTCAGCTCTAAGAGTGCACCAACAAGCCCTAGATACTGGCCCTTCCAGCAACAACTATGAAGCAGATGCAGTCTCACCCGAAGTAGCTATGAGGGAGTTGCAGGATAGAGATGTCTACAACCAGGGGAATATCAAGTGGTTCTTATTACAACAACAACATAACACACATTTACCATTCAACTAGCTAGATATATCCTTCACAGCTATAGATCTGATCTAATACAATGATGCAGATAACAATATAACAACAATAGAGCTCAAAGCATCAATCACACACACAACAACAGATGTACGCGGTTCACCCTTTCTCTAGGGCTACGTCCACAAAACTGTGCTTATGATATATTAAGATAAATCTTACAGTTCTGATCTACGCTCTTGGCCAACAAATCTTTTCTCCTCTCTCTCTCCTATATCCCCTTCCTACGCACCCCGCTGCAAGACTTGATCTTCACACCTAGCTTAAGATCTTACAATACCAGAAGGCTCTCTCTCACAACACTTCTCTCACCCCTAATACAATATTCTCCCAATGAAAAATAATCAATAACAAGGCAAAGCCACAATACCCCCTCAACCTAGGTCCTCTCGACATCTATTTATACATTATAATCCCTCACCAACAGCCTCAGGTCAAAACTTAGGTGTAAAAAACCCTAATTACCAAAACCCTAGGTGTCTACAACCCTAGGTCAACTTGACCCATTCTTTTCAGGCTTCGCCAGCCTGTCTTTCCTTCTTCATCTCGCGGTGCTCCAAGGCATCTAATGTTGGATTTTTCCACTTCCTGAGTCATCCTCGATCCATCTTCCTTGTTGATCTGTCATCCTCAATCTTCTCATCCAACAACTTTCTTTTCCACACTTCGCTCCATCTTTTATGTTCTTTTGCTTACTTCGCCCTAGTCACAGTCATTGTCTGTCCCGTGAAGCTCATTTTTTACCTTTTCTTCCTCGTTCTTCACTTCCTTCCATAACCAAGGGCCAATAGGCCCCCAACACTCACCTGTGACTAGTCCCGAGGCACATGAGATCTGATCCTCTTGTTTTACTTCGAATTTCAACTGCGCAGTGCAACCCTTTCTTTCTACTTTATGCCTCCTTCCATCCTTGTGCAGACTGTGTTTTCTGTGTCTGGTACCCAGTTTCAACTGCACCTAATTCCTAGACCCTTGTCTTCTTGATTCTAGTTAGAGTTGTGAGGCATATGGTTGTCATAGTACAACTTCAACCGACTCCCATTCACCAAGCCTTTCTTCCAATCTTCTTTCAATGTCTTCAACTGCGTAACTCCTCCTTCTGTAACATAGGCAATCTCATATGGTCCTAGCCAATGCATTCTGAACTTCCCAGGGTGTTTGATAAACTTATTGTCATATACCAGTACTAAATCACCTTGCCTGAATGTCTTCTTCTTGATGTGTCGGTCATGATAGGCCTTTTCTCATTCCTTCTGAATTTGCTAATGGAAGCCTGCAATGAATCTGTCTTCTTCTAGTTCGACCAACTGTGCTAGACTCTCATGAATAGCGTCAGTATTATCCATGTATGTAAATGCAACAATTCTTAAGCTTATTACCAAGTAATCCATTAGGACAATAGCTTCAAGACCATAAACCAACTTGAAAGGGGTCTTCATTGTTAATTTCTTGCAAGTGGTTCTATAAACCCAGAGTACTGGTAGTACTCTTAAATCCCAGTCATCCCTGTTCACACTACAAATATTTGTCAATGTTGTCTCCAATATCTTGTTGAATGCTTCAACCATTCTGTTTTCTTGTGGATGATAAGGTGTACTCTTCTGATGGTGGACTACAAATTCTTCAGTCAGGGCTTCAACTGTCTTATTGATGAAGTGTGTACCTTGATCACTCATAAGGATCTTAGGGCATCCAAACCTGGTTATTATGTCATCAAATATAAAATGCATAGTTTTAGTTGCACTACAATCCTTGACTTCTCTTGCTTTGACCCATCTAGTCAGGTATTCTATCATAGTGATAATATATCTTGTTTCGGTGCGCTTCCCTGGTGGGTTTATAGGTCCCATGAAGTCAATGGACCATTTTTGAAATTCTTGTAGGGTCATCTATGGTGCTAATGGAATTTCATCTCTTCAAGATGGTTTTCCAACTTGTTGGCATACATTGCATGCTCTGGCATATTCTTCAGCATCTCTATGTAATGTAGGCCACCAAAGGCTAGCTCACAGAACCTTCTGCGCAGTTGTTTTTCCTGCGTAATGTCCTCCTGCAATGCCTTCATGAGCTTCTTCGAGGACCATAGGGAATTCTTCCTCCATCACACATCTTCTTAGAATCTCATTAGGTCCCATTTTATATAGCTGACCAACTATCAGTGAAAAATCTGCAACGTGCACCACTAGTTGTTTCTTCTGCGAAATCGTGTACTCGGTTGGATCCATTCCTGTTGACATGAACTGGACTATGTCTGTGAAGTGGTCATCAATATTTATAATGGCAAGCAACTGTGTATCCGATAGTGTATCCTCCAGACTGGTAGGTTCTTTTCCATGTTCCAACCTCGACAGGTGGTCTGGGCCCTTATTCATTCTTCTTGGCTTAACTATGATCTCAAAATCATATTCTTGAAACAAGAGAAGCAATATGTAGATTCTCCCCTCCAACACTGGCTTGTTGACTAGGTACTTCAATGCGGAGTGATCAGTAAACATTTTAAAGTGTCCTCCCAACAAGTAGTGTCGGAATTTTTGCAATGCATACACCATGGCTAATCCCTCTCTCTCTGTAGTAGTGTAATTGATTTCAGTCGTAGATAGTTTTATGTTGGCAAATTCTAATGGATGGTCAATGTC
Organism: Picea glauca; assembly: GCA_000966675.3. Taxonomy (NCBI): domain Eukaryota; kingdom Viridiplantae; phylum Streptophyta; class Pinopsida; order Pinales; family Pinaceae; genus Picea; species Picea glauca. The sequence continues at coordinate 624,155 of JZKD02S1016727.1, read as the reverse complement.
CCCTTCTCTAGGTTGTGCTAGTACTGCTCCTAATGCAATAGAATATTCATCAACATGCACATGAAATTCCTTGCTCCAGTTTGGAAAGACTAGGATGGGCACAGCCACCATCTTTTGTTTAGTGTGTCGAAGCTCTGTTATCATTCGTCTATCCAACCAAACTGACAATATTTCTTTAATAAATTCTCCATTGGCACAATAATCTGAGCATATCCTTTGATAAACTTCATGTAATAACCAGTATGTCCTAGCGCAATGCGCATTTGTTTGACTGATGTAGGTGGTGATAAATCAACTATAATTGCAATTTTGGATGGATCCACCAACAATCCTTGCTTGCATACAATATGACCTAATAATACTCCAAATGGTGAGAAGAAGATGTACTTCTTCAAATTCAAATCAATTTGACACTGCCTGCATTTATCCAGCATTAGCCTTAGACATTCAATATGATTTTTCAACAAACTAAAAACAGTACAGTCATCAAAGTATGCTTCTAAAAACTTATGCAAAAATTCTTTGAACACTTCAACCACCACCTTGGAAAAGATGGTTGGGGCATTATTCAGTCCAAATGGCATTACTGTATATTGGTAGGATCCCCACTCTGTGGCAAATGTGGTCTTATTCTATTCCTCCTTAGCAATGTGAATTTGATGGTATCCTGAAAACCCATCTATAAAAGAATATACTTCTTGGCCTCCTACATTATCCAGCACTTCGTCTGTGAAATGGGTAGGGAAAGGATCATGTAGACAAGAATCATTCAGCTTCCTGAGATCTATGCAAATCCTGATCTCACCTGTCTTCTTATCTTGCACTGCCATGGGTATAATCCACTCTAATTCTTTGAAAAGTTCAATAATCCCTGCTTCCAGCATTCTGTCGAGCTCAATCTTTACTTTCTCCTTATATTTCGGGTTCAATCTGTAGGGTCTTTGTTTGACTGGCTTCCCATCTAGTTTCAAAGGTATTCTCATTTCACTCATAGGTCCTTTCATTCCCTTCATATCAGTGAACTTGGTCAGGAACAAGTCCTGATACTCGTGCAGTAATTCTGTGATTTTGTTAGTAGTAGCAGTGTCCCAGTAATCTCCGACATTGGCAAGTTTTGGTGTCTCCTCTGTCCCGATATTGACTTTCTTTATCTTTATCAGTTTTCCAATTAATGGAAATTCAAATCCTGGTCCTTCCACATCTCTCTGACCTTTTGTTTATGCGATATGCATCTTCCTTGGATCATTGTCTTCATCGGCATTGATGTTGTAGCAGGTCTGCAGTTTCTGGAGGGGTGTAGTTCAATCATCCTCTTATTGCTCCAAAGGGAGGCCATATGCCTCCTCAAATACTTTATGTCTCACCCTCTGTAGTGCTTGATCTACATAAGGAAATTCACTGTCAAACAAAAAGGTGGTTATAAAATTCTGGATCATACCTTCCCATTCTGAAGTGAGAAGGTGCAGCTCCACTTGAAGGTACCAGTTAATCGGGGTGGTATCTAGCGTATTGACAAATCTGTGTACCCATTGTTCTCTAGGAATTTCACTTCAGGCCTCTTCGCAAATTTATACATGTTCCTTTGGGAAACTTTGACCTGTGTACCGTGCTTTGCATCTTCTTACTTGTGTTGAAAACCGCACTGTCATAAAGGTTCGACATTGTGTCCAGTCTGTAATATTGCTTTCATGTGTCCCCCACCATCTTGCTGGTGTGGATTTCATGTCCTCATCCATTACCAACAACCTCTGTTGTGTTGGTACACTTGTCTCAAATTTTGATAAGAAGTTTTCTAAGGGGTTCAGCCCATCAAATGTGGGTATATTACTCACTATTGTGCCAATCCAACAAACTTCTCTGGTTAGCCTAGCACATTTTCTTATAGATACTTCATACATCTGGTTCTTCCAGTTCTCTCACACTTCTTCTGATTTGGATGAATATGTATTGTCACTTCGTCGGCTCAGATTCCCGTCAGCTATAGGGTTGATATAATCCTGTTGTTTGGTCGTTAATTTGTAAATGTTTTCTAGTTAAAATGCGTGGTCCTCTTCTCTAATCGGTTCTGAGTATCGTGGACCCTCATCTGGATCTAAAGGTGCAATGACCCTAAGGCCAACTTTATCAAATGTCATGTGTCTTTTCTTTAGATCAACAACAATGGAATTGTCAAAGGCCCAATCAATTCCTAATAATGCAGGGTAAGGGCAGCTATCATCAACAATTTCAATTACCTCAAAATCTGCAAAGGTTGTTACTCCATCGATGTCCACTGGGACATTCTCTAATTGTCCAAATGGGCTGACAGCTTGTTGATTAGCCATGCGAAGCCTGATAGTGGAATATATGAGCTTGGGTTTTCCCATTAATTCCCAAGTCTACTTCGTCATGACATTGACCTCTGACCCTAAGTCGAGGACCACATAGTCGATTTCATACTCTCCTATCTAAGCATTCAGGTGTAATTATTTATTTGTCCATCTCCTTTTTTCAATTTGGTGCACATCTCTATTCAGTAAGGGATCTATTTTTCCTAGTTCATATTGCTTGATCAAATCTTGTAATTCTTGTACAACGCCTTTATCTTGAATCAACTTAACAAAACTGTATAAGAATTCCATGAGTTTGCTTACCTCTTTCCCTTCTGTTTGTGACACGGACGGATCAAACGCCTGAGGCATGCCATATTCTTTGATTTATGGTTGTCTCTTTGATGAAGAGACTTGATCTCCTTTGAACACTTTCCTTGCCTCCTCGAATATTTTTCTTTCTTTCTTAGCATCGAACATTGGGGTATTTTTCGTATCCTTCCTGACTCCATGGTCATTTTCAGTCTTTCCTTGGGTTGCTGTGTCTTCTCCTGTAGCAACGCCTCTTCGAGTAATAATAGCGACTCTAGGGTCTGCTCAGTGAGGTTCAGCATATATCAGTTGTACTTGTGGGTTCTACTGGGGTCCTTGTCTTTCCTAAAGTTTAGCCAGTAGCACAGGGTATTCCTCTATGACATGCTCGAAGGAGTTACAATAACTACAAGTTGTGCAAGGATTCTGACAAGCCCTTGCTAAATGTCCTGGATGCGCGCAGTTGTAACAGATTACTTTCCCTAGGCCTCAACCCATACCTCCTCCTCCTCCTCGTCCTTTGTAGCCACCACAAGGAGTGAAATTTCCTCTCCCTGAAGAGTTGTACTGCAGAGTGTTTCCCTCTTGTTGTACCTCGCCTTGAATCTTGTATATGTGTCTCGACCTTTCATGCATGAGATCATAATCTCTACAATCCCAATCATCATGCCCCACTAATTTACAAAATGTAAAATACAAGTTTGCAGGTGTCTGGACATACTTATGCATGTAGTAGCACTCACCTGGGCGATGCCTATTTCTACATACATCGCACCAGGGTAGGTTAACTTGCTTTAGGGGGCTCGATGCCCCCGATGCCAAGTACTCATGAAATAAGGGACAATGTTCCTTATCATGGCCTTCATATCTGCGTCTTGCACACTAGATATCTTCCCTTTTGTCTTTTCCCTTATCTTTCTTCATATCCTCGACCTGTAAAGACAAACTAGTTAGTTGGCTCATGATCTGGCTAATTCCTGAGCTAGATTCTCCCATTGGTGTTGATTCAATATTCATGGCGATCTCCAAAGCTTTTGCCTAAGATGCAATCTTCTACTGCATCAGAGGGATCCTTATGTGTGGTAACAGCGCAACGATGAACCATTCTTTGTTTTATTTGTCGAGGATATGGAAAGTTAATCAGCCTATCAGGGTCGTGAATCTTTGGTTGAACTCCCAAATAGGTTATGCTACCTTTTGTTTAATCTCTTTTAGTTCTGTAATACATTGTGACTCCGACTTAGGTTTCTTAAACTCTGCAATCAGTGCATTCTTGATCTCATTAAGGGGTTTAGGCTGTGCCAGTCCTTGGACAAGTTTCATGTACCAGCTCAGTGCACGGTCCCTTAGCGTAGTGTGGAACTAGGTTCTCTTTATGGATTCATTGGTGATGATTTTGATATTCCATATGACCTCACACAGAAACCAATGTTGATCTGGATCTTCAGATCCATCTCCTCTAAAGATAGGGAGTCTCATTTCATCTTCCATAGAGCTAACTAGGGTTCTTTTCTGAGTAGATGTTGAGCTACTAGTAACAGTACTCTGAAGACACTGGTGGTTCTGACTATTCTGACTACTAAGTATTATTGGGACAACAGAAGGATTAATGTTACTTACTTTAGTATTTTGTGCAGTTCTTGAGGTTTCTGGCTCGTTTTGGCGCAGTTCTTCAGCTTCCCCTTCTTCTATTCTGGTGGGCTCTAGATGCTCTTTGTCGGTTAGATCTACCTCTTCTCCACTATAGAAACCCTCTTCCCCATAGTTTTTCTTAAACAAGTTCTCAAGGTGAACTCCTCGAAATACTTTCGCACTACGTGTATGTCCTACTTCTGTGTCATTGTCGCTGTCCGAGATCTTGACCATTAGCCTTTTCAAGTCTAATAAATCTACTGTATCTTCAAGATGTGGTTTTCATGCAAGAGCATCTTGATTCTTAGCCTCGGGAAGTGAAAAACGTTTCCTCTGGGTCCTTTGAAAAAGTATCTCTCGACTTGGCTATACGATTATGTTATGTCAACAGGAAAATTGGTGATATACCCTCCAATGGTACTATCAACCCAGTGATCTACTGCACTGGATATAACATTGTCGACTCTCTTGACCTTCTAGATCAATGCTGGTGTCCAAATCAATGGAGGTCTAATCTGATTTCAAACTGTGTGTCAGCTAACCTGGCTAACCACTCGTGTAGCTCCTGATGGATTCCTCCAAGGAAAATCTCATGAATGTCGGTGAAGATGTATCTTTGTAGCCAATATTCAGTGCTTATTTTAGGGTTCTTGTTCTGGGCTTCGGCGAAGTCCTTCTCTTGGTCCTTTATCCACTTATGAATCTTTTTCTTCGATGGGAACCACCTTGACATTCCATTAAAAATATTCTTGTCCTGGCAACGTAACCATTTGTTGGCACAGGGTAAGACCCAGGGTTCATCTCCAAGAGAGGACCAACAAGCCCTAGCTAATGGCCCTTCCGACAACATCTGCGAAGTAGATACAGTCTCACCTGAAGTAGCTATGAGGGGGTTGCAGGACAAAGATGTCTACAACCAGGGGAATATCAAGTGGTTATTATTACAACAAAAACATAACATGCATTTACCATTCAACTAGCTAGATCTATCCTTCACAGCTATAGATATGATCTAATACAATGATGCAAATAACAATATAACAACAACAGAGCTCAAAGCATCAATCACACACACAATAACATATGTACGTGGTTCACCCTCTCTCTAGGGATATGTCCACAGAACTGTGCTTATGATATATTAAGATAAAGCTTACAGTTTTGATCTGCACTCTTGGCCAGTAGATACTTTCTCCTCTCTCTCTCCTATCTCCACTTCCTGCACACCCAGCTGCAGGACTTGATCTTCGCACCCAGCTAAAGATCTTACAATACCATAAGGCTCTCTCTCACAACGTTTCTCTCATCCCTAATACAATATTCTCCCAATGAACAATAATCAATAACAAGGCAAAGCCATAGTACCCCCCCGACCTAGGTCCTCTCGACCTATATTTATACATTATAATCCCTCACCAAAAGCCTCAGGTCGAAACCTAGGTGTCAAAAACCCTAGATTTCTACAACCCTAGGTCAACTTGACCCATTCTTCCAGGCTTCGCCATCCTGTCTTTCCTTCTTCATCTCGGGGTGCTCCAAGGCATCTAATGTTGTCTTTTTCCACTTCTTGAGTCATCCTCGGTCCATCTTCCTTTCTAATCTATCATCCTCGATCTTCTCATCCAACTGCTTGCTTTTTTGCACTTTGCTCCATCTTTTTTGTTATTTTGCTTACTTTGCCCCAATGACAGTCACTATGTCTCCCGCGAAGCTCGCCTTTTACCTTTTCTTCCTCGTTCTTCACTTCCTTCCATAACCAATGGCCAACAACAAGTTATATCTCATATCTAACACAATAACATAATAGAAGCATATAAAATGACAGAGAACCCAACACCAATCACACATAACACAAGATATACGTGGTTCACCTCTCTCTAGGGCTACATCCACAGAACTATGTTTCTTGATATATTATGTGAAAACATACAGTTCTATCTATGCTCTTAGCTTGCATCTCTCTCTCTCTCTCTCTCTTTCTCTCTCTCTCCTCCCTGTGCACCTAGTTGCAGGGTTGATCTTCGCACCCAATTGAAGATCTTACAATACAAAAGGCCCTCACACCAGCACTTCTCTCTCACACAGTAGTACTCACTCAATCACACAATAACAATGAACTCTCAACCAACTTAGCACCAACCCATCCCAGGTCCTTTAGACCTCTATTTATACATTACAATAGCTCTCGGACATCCTTAGGTTGAAACCTAAGTGTCAAAAACCTAGATACCAAAACTCTAGGTCAACTTGACCAGTGTTTTCATGGCTTCGCCAGCCTGTCTTTCCTTCCTTCTTGCGCGGTGCTCCAAAGCATCCAACGGTGGCTTTTTTCGTTTGCTGACTTTCCCATGATCCATCTTCCTTGTTGATCTGTCCATCCTTGATCTCCTCATCCAACGGCTTGCTTTCTCTTACTTCGCACCATATTGTTACAGGTGAATCCCCCTGCGGACAAGTGGATTCCCTCTTGGTCTCTAGACCCCTAAGACCAAGACAAAAAAGTTTTTAACGTGGACACTGACATCCTTTTAGATCTAATTAAGATAATTAATGAAGAGGAAGAAGAAAAGTGTACCTTTTTTAAATGGCATTTGTCCTCGCAAAATCCAAGTTGAGCTCCACTCCTGAGCTCCTTGATAGGTCCTGTAGAACAAACAAAGATACAATGGGCTTCCTATTCTATTGAGATTAGCTCAAATACAGATCTATCTAGTGAAGACAAGTTCATGTGGAACAAACATAAACTTAAAAGAAACAGACAAAACATGTATGTATATTAATGAGAACAAATGAAGAGTACTTACAGACCAAACTTGATGAAGGTGCAACAACTTCTTTCAGTTCTCTTTGTCCAACCCCTTTGCTCAAGTAATCTAGACTGATTATGCTTCAATGGTGCCTCACTTATGAGATCATAAGTTTGGCATAATTCTCAATCTCCATCCCCTCCTCTTCCATGGAAAGCCCTCATTATATAGGATTTGGAGGCTTAACCACCATGGAGAGGATCTCTCATCAGATCCACTAAGAAAGGGATCTCTAAGTTATTTAGGGAGAAAATATCTCTTAAGGATTTTGGGGAGGAAATATATCTCAAGGATTTTAAGGAGGAAATATTTCAACCATCTATGAGATCCTCCACCTTCCCTAAAAAATAGGAAACCAAATTTGAGGTGGATTCTCACACTTAATTACTTTCTTTTTCATGAATATTAATAATAATTCATGTGCACTTGGTTCTCACACTTAATCAATTTATTTTCCATGAATATTAATAATAATTTATGTGTACTTGGTATTTTGGCCTTCATGTAATATATCCCTCCTCCATATTGACTAGGGATTGTGACATAGGTTATTCCATGGTTTCAAGGTGTATGAGACACTTATATGACACTTTACAACACTTAGGGTGAGGTACCTAGGTGTGCAAATTTCATGTGTAACAGAATGCCCCCTAAAGTGTGAGGTCAGAAGAGAGAACGATGGCCGAAACACTTTACAAATATTTAAAGCAAGGGTGTGGACTCGGAGAACCTTGTAGAAGCTACAAACAACCATCAAACAAATGTTATGACATGTTTCAAACCCAAGGCAGGCATACCTATGCTTGAGTGATAAAGACTTTCCAGGTATGGCCGCCATAAAATACACTAGGGATCCATAATAATATTGAATGAGGAGTATAGCCACCAAAGATACAATGTGGATCTATACTTCCATGACATGAACTGATCGTAGCCATGAAAAATACACAGTAGATCTACGAGACGACAAGACATAGCCATAGACTAATACAAAGTGTATCTATGTAATAGTATATGTGTCAATCTTCAAAAGAAAATTTGTCGCAACCTGGGCAAAGTATATATCAGAGTGATCACTCAACCCAACGTCTTCTTACCAATCCCGATGCAATACGATTCTAACCATGTGAATAGATGTCCTGATGTCCAACATGGTAGAAACCACTTGATTACCGGTCAATGATGTAAACTGTTAACAAGCGTGAGGGAAATCACCATTGATGTCTGCCATAAAACGAGCATTGTATTTTTTAAATGGCATTTGTCCTGGCAAAATCCAAGTTGAGCTCCACTCTTGAGCTCCTCGATAGGTCCTGTAGAACAAACAAAGATACAATGAGCTTCCTATTTTATTGAGATTAGCTCAAATACAGATCAATCTAGTGAAGACAATTTCATGTGGAACAAACATAAACTTGAAAGAAATAGGCCAAGCATGTTTGTATATTAATGAGAACAAATGAAGAGTACTTACTGTTAGCGATAAAAAACGCACTGGCAATTTTTTGAAGAATGATGCCTAATATTGCAGGGAACTTTTGACTACCTTCTCGAGCTCCAAATGCATATTTGAAAGCACCATTGGAAAGCTTAGGATTTCTAGATGTCGATCGACTATTCAAGCATGTAAAACGGACTCTCCACGATTGAGAAATTTGATTTTAAAAATATTTGTGCTTTCACTAGCTAACTCGTCTTGAACTTTGCTAGTTAGCTGGTGAAAGCTCTTCTTTTCACCGACTACGGAGTGGATTTTTGGGTAAATTAGCTGGTGAAATCCTGTCACTGCCAGAATGATCGAATTTTTGCCTAGATCAGGATTTTTGAGTTACCCCATTGTTCCAAGCACACCTACATATCATATTCTTAAGTTACCAAGCACCTTTGGTCTACAACCACAAAGAGTTTCTTGGAGTGATAACACTTACAAACCAAACTTGATGAAGGTGTAGCAACTTCTTCCAGTTCTCTTTTTCCCACCCCTTTGCTCAAGTAATCTAGACCGATTATGCTTCAATGGTGCCTCACTTATGAGATCATAAGTTTGGTATAATTCTCAATCTCCATCCCCTCCTCTTCCATGGAAAGCCCTCATTATATAGGATTTGGAGGCTTAACCACCATGGAGAGGATATCTCATCAGATCCACTAAGAAAGGGATCTCTAAGATATTTAGGGAGAAAATATCTCTTAAGGATTTTGGGGAGAAAATATCTCTCAAGAATTTTGAGGAAATTTTTCAAGCATCCATGAGATCCTCCACCTTCCCTAAAAAATAAGAAACCAAATATGAGGTGGATTCTCACACTTAATTACTTTTTTTTTCATGAATATTAATAATAATTCATGTGCACTTGGTTCTCACACTTAATCAATTTATTTTCCATGAATATTAATAATAATTCATGTGCACTTGGTATTTTGGCCTTCATGTAATATATCCCTCCTCCATATTGAATAGGGATTGTGACATAGGTTACTCCATGGTGTCAAGGTGTATGAGACACTTATATGACACTTTACGACACTTAGGGTGAGATACCTACACATATTTTATGCTCTTCTGCTCACTTCGACTCAGTATCAGTCACTGTGTCTTCCACGCAGTTCCCATTCCATCTTTTTTTCCTTAATCTTCACTTACTTCCACACCCAAGGGCCAACATGCCCCCAAAACTCACCCGTGACTCATCCTGAGGCACTTCAGATCTGATCCTTCTAATTTGCTTTGACTTTAGGCTGTGTGGAGTAGCCTGTTCTTTCTTCTTTATCCCTCCCTTCCTTGTGCAAACTATCTTTTATGTGTCTGGTACCTAGTTTCAACTGCACCTGGTACCTGGACCCTTTTCCATATGTTATTAATGAGAGTTGCGAGGCAGCGGGTTGTCATAATACAATTTCAATCGGCTCCCGTTCACCAAACCTTCCTTCCATTCTCCATTCAAAGTCTTCAACTACGTAGCTCCTCCTTCTGTAACATAGGCAACCTCATATGGCCCAAGCCAATGTGTTCTGAACTTTCCTGGATTCTTCATGAATTTGTTGTCATATATCAGTACCAAATCACCTTACTTAAATGCCTTCTTCTTGATGTGTCTGTCATGGTAGGCCTTTTCTCTTTCCTTCTGTACCTGCCAATGGAATCCTGCAATAAATCTGTCTTCTTCTAGTTCGACCAACTGTGCGAGCCTCTCTTGAACAATGCCAGTATCATCCATATCTGTGAAGGTTGTGATTCTTAAGCTTGGGACCAAATATTCCATCGGGACAACGACTTCTAGGACATAAACCAACTTAAAGGGGGTATACATTGTTAGCTTCTTGCAAGTGGTTCTGTAGGCCCATAGTACTGTTGGTACTCTTAGATCCCAGTCATCCCTGTTCACACTGCAAATCTTCGTCAGTGTTGTCTCCAAAATCTTATTGAATGCTCCAACTGTCTCGTTTGCTTGTGGATGGTAGGGTGTGCTCTTCTGATGATGGACTGCAAATTCCTCAGTCAAGGCTTCAATGGCCTTATTGATGAAATGTGTGCCTTGATTGCTCATAAGGATCTTCGAGCATCCAAACCTGGTTATGATGTCATCAAATATGAAGCATGCATCTATAGTTGCACTACAGTCCTTAACTTCTCTTACTTCGGCCCATCTGGTCAAGTACTATGTCGCAATGATTATGTATCTAGCTCCTATGCGCTTCCCTGGTGGGTTTATGGGTCCCACGTAATCAATGGCTCATTTCTCAAATGCTTGTAGGGTCAGTTGCAATATTAAAGGCATTTCATCTCTTCTAAACAATTTTCCAACTCTTTGGCATACATCACAGGCTCCGTAATAGTCCTTAGCATCTTTGTGTAATGTAGGCCACCAAAGGCTAGCTCTAAGAACCTTCTACGTTGTTGATTTCCCTGCATAGTTTCCTCCTGCGATGCCTTCATGAGCTTTTGCAAGGATCAAAGGTATCTCTGTCTCCATAACACACCTCCTCAATATCTCATCAGGCCCCATCTTCTATAGATTTCCATCTATAAGTGAAAAGTCTGCAGCGTGCACTACTAGTTGTTTCTTCTGGGTGATTGTATATTCACTCGGTGCCATTCTTGTTGACAGGAACTGGAATATCTTCGCGAAGTGATCATCAATATTTCTAATGGCTAGTAATTGTGCATCCGACAGTGTATCCTCCAAACTAGTAGGCTCTTCTCCATGTTCTAACCTCGACAAGTGGTCAGGACCTTTGTTCATTCTTCTTGGCTTAACCACAATCTTGAAATCATATTCCTGAAACAATAGAATCCATTTGCATATTCTCCCCCCCAAATCTTGTTTTTTGACTAGGTATTTCAGTGTGGAGTGATCACTAAACATTTTAAAGTGTCCTCCCAACAAGTAGTGGTGAAACTTCTGCAATGCATACACCATGGCTAACCCTTCTCTCTCAGTGGTGGTGTAATTAATTTCAGCTTTTGATAGCTTCCTTCTAGCAAAGGATAACGGGTGGTCAATGTCTCCAGCTCCCGGTTGTGCTAACACAACTCCTAATGCAATAGAATATGCATCAACATGCACGTGAAATTCCTTGCTCCAATCTAGGAAAACCAGGATAGGCGCAGTAAACATTTTTTGTTTCAGTGTGTCGAAGCTCTGATGGCATTCTTCTGTCCAATTAAACTGACATTCTTTCTTCAAAATCTTCTCCATGTGTGTTGTGATCTGTGCATAGCCCGTAATGAACTTCCTGTAATATCCAGTGTGTCCCAGCGTAGTGCACAACTGTTTGACTGAAGTAGGAGGGGGCAGATCAACTATAATGGCAATATTAGATGGGTCTACCAGCAATCCTTGCTTACACACAATATGACCTAAAAACACTCCAAATGGTGAGAAGAAGATGCACTTCTTCAGGTTCAAGACAATCTGACATTGTCTGCACTTATCCAACATTAGTCTTAAACATTCAATAAGATTTTGTAATAAGCTAAAAACAGTCCAATCATCAAAATATGCTTCTAGGAATTTATGTAAAAACTCCTTGAATGCTTCGACCACCACCCTGGAAAAGATGGTTGGGGCATTCTTCAATCCAAACGACATCACTATATACTGGTAGGATCCCCATTTTGTTGCAAATGTGGTCTTATGGCGATCTTCCTTAGCAATCTGGATCTGATGGTATCCTGAAAATTCATCTGTAAAAGAATATACCTCTTGTCCTCCTACATTATCTAACACTTCGTCAGTAAATGGTGTAGGGAATGGGTCATGCAAATAGGCATAATTCAGCTTCCTGAGATCTACATAGATCCTGATTTTTCCATTCTTTTTATCCTACACCACCATAGGGCTAATCCACTACGACTCTTCAATAGGTTCTATGATTCCCGCTTCCAACATTCTGTTAAGTTCAATCTTCACTTTCTCCTTATATTTAGGGTTCAATCTGTAGGGTCTCTGTTTAATTGGCCTTGCATATGGTTTCAAAGGGATCCTCATCTCTCCCATGGGCCCTTTAATGCCCTTCATATCAATGAACTTCTTTGGAAATAAGTCATAATATTCATGTAGTAACTCTGTGATCTTGACAATAGTGGCAGCATCCCAATAATCTCCAACATTTTCAAGCTTCAGTGTTTGCTCTGTTCCAATATTGAATTTTTTGATCTTGATCAGTTGTCCAATAAAAGGTAGTTCAACTCCTAGTCCTTCTATGTCTCTTTTTCCTTCTGTTTCGGTGATTTTCACCTTCCTCGGATCATCGTCTTCGTCAACATTGATATTGTAACAGCCTTGCAATTTTTGGATAGGTGCAAACCATTCGTCCTCTTCTTGTTCCAAAGGGAGGCTAGGTGCCTCCTCTAATAATTTTTGTGTTACAATTTGTAATGCCTGATCTACTGTAGGATATTGGCTTTCAAATAAAAAGGTAGTTACAAAATTCTGAGTCATACCTTCCCAATCTACAGTGATGAGGCGTAGTTCTGCTTGTAGGTACCAATTGATATGGGTTGTGTCCAGTGTGTTGATGAATTTGTGCACCCACTACTCTTGAGGAATGTTATTCCATGCTTCCTCGCAACTTATCACATGGTCCTTCGGACAGCTTCGACCTGTGTACCTAACTTCGCAACCTTCTACTTACTCGGAAAATCGTGTTGTCATCAAAGCATGACATTGTACCTAGTTTGTAATGTTGGTTTTGTGTGTCCCCCCCCCCATATTCCTGGGGTTATTTTCAGGGCCTCATCCATTGCCAACATTCTTCGTTTTGTTGGTACAATTTCTTCAAAGTCCAACAAGAATGCTTCTAAATGATTTATACCATCAAAGGTGGGCAAGTTACTGTTGTGTCGATCCTGCAAAATTCTCTGGTTAATCTAGCACATCTCCTTGTAGATACTTCATACATTTTGGTCTTCCAGTTCTCCGGTTCTTCTTCTAAATCTTATAAACATGCACTATCACTTAGCCAGCTTAGGTTCCCATCCGCTATAGAATTAATGTAATCCTATTGTCTGGTTTTTAATTTGTATATGTTTTCTAGTTCATATGTGTGGTCTTCTTCCCTGATGGGTTCTAAGTATCTCTGACCTTCATCGGGATCTAAAGGTGCAATGAACCTAAGGCCATATCCTTCAAACTTCATTCTTCTTTTATTTAAATCAACCACAGTGGAATTATTGAAAGCCCAATCAATTCCTAATAGCGCAAGGTAAGGACAACTATCATCAACTATTTCAATCACCTCGATGTCTGCAAACATCCTTACTTCGTCGATGTCCACTAGGACATGTTCCAATATTCCAAAGGGGATTACAGCTAGTTGATTATCCATCCTAAGCCTGATAGGGGAGTAGATAAAATTAGTTTTTCCCATCAGTGCCCATGTCTGCTTCGTCATGACATTGACCTCTGACCCTAAGTCGAGGACTACATAGTCTATATCATACTCTCCAATTTGAGGATTCAGTTGTAGTTCCTTATTTGTCCTTCTCTTTTTAGAGACTTGGGGTATTTCTCTATTCTGCAAGGGATCTATCTTTCCTAACTCATACTGTCTGATTAAATTTTGTAGCTCTTGTACAACGCTTTCATCCTGAATCAACTTAATACAAGTATATAAGAATTCCATGAGCTTGCTTACCTCTTTTCCTTCTTCTGGTAGAGCAGACTGTTAAAATGCTAGAGGCATTCCACATTCTCTTACTTCTGGTTGTGTCTTCGATGGAGAAACTTGGTCTCTCCTGAATTCTTTTCTTGCTTCCTCAAATATTTTTTTTTCTTTCTTTGCATCAAAAACTTGTGTCTTCTCTGCAGCTTTCTTGACCCCTGGTTCTTCTATAGTATTTCCTTGGGTTACTCTATCTTCTCCTGTAACATCACCTCCTCTAGTGATAACAACGATTCTAGGGTCCTCTCTGTGAGGTTCAATGTATATCAGTTTCACTTGCGGGTTCTGTTGAGGTCCTCGTCTCTCCTGAAGTTTGACTAGCAGCACAACACAATCTTCAATAACATGCTCGAATGAGTTGCAGTAGTTGCAAGTGGTACAAGGGTTCTAACAGTCCCTTGCTAAGTGTCCTGGCTGTGCACAGTTGTAACAGATGATTTGTCCTCAACCTCGACCCATACCTCCTCCTCTTCCTCTTCCTTTGAATCCCACACACGGGTTGAATTTTCCTCTTCTTGGGTAATTATAATGCGCAGTGCTTCCTTCTTTTTATACTTCACCTTGAATTTTGTATATATCCCTCTACCTTTCATGCATGAGGTCATAAGCCCTACAATCCCTATCATCATGTCCTACCAACTTATAGAACGTGCAATACAGATTTGTGGGTGTCTGGACATATTTTTGCAGATAATAACATTCACCAGGGTGATGTCGATTTCTACATACCTCAAGCTAGGGTAGGGTAACTTGCTTCAAAGGGATCAGAGCTCCAGAGGCCAAGTAATCATGAAATAAGGGATAGTTTTCCTTGTCATGGCCTTCTGATTTTCATCTGATACACTAGATGTCTTCTCTTTTATCTTTTCCCTTGTCTTTATTAATATCTTCGACCTGTAGAAATGAGCTAGTTAGTTGACTCAAGATTTGACTCATACCTAAGCTAGATTCTCCCATAGGGGTTGATTCTAACTTCATGGTGATCTCCAGCACCTCAACCTGCGAAGAAATATTTTGTTGCATCAGAGGAACTCTGATGTGTGGTAAGAGGGCAACAATGAACCATTCATTGTTCTTCTCATCTGGGATCTAGAAACTCAAATGGCATGTCAAGGTCTTAAATCTGTGATCAAACTCCCACACAGATTCAGCTATTGTCTGCTTGATTTCTTTTAGATCTGTAATGCACTGTGACTCTGACTTAGGTTTCTTGAATTCAACAATTAGCACAGTCTTAATGACATTCATCGGTTTAGGTCCAGCTCCTTGGACAAATTTCATGTACCAACTTAGTGCGCGATCTCTCAGGGTAGTACTAAACTGAGCTCGTTTAACAACTTCATCGATGATATTCTTAATACTGCACAAAACTTCACATAGAAACCAATGTTGATCAGGATCTTCAGATCCATCTCCCTTGAAGGTGGGTAACCTCATCTCATCTGTCATAGATATTCCTAGGTATCCTGACTGAGTATGTGGTGGACTGCTAGTGATCATTCTCTGAGTTCTCTGGTGACTCTGATTACTCTGATTTCTTAATGCTACTGAAACAACAGGAGGAATAATAATACTTACTTCAATAGTCGGCATGGTTCCTTAAGTTTATGGCTCTTCCTGGTGAGGTTATTCATCTTTCCCTTCCTCTGCCCTAGCGGATCCTGAATGCTCTTCGTCTATCAGATCTGCCTCTTCTCCACTGTAGAAACCCTCATCCTCGTAGTTCTTCTTAAACAGGTTCACAAGAGGGATTTCTCTAAACACTCTCCCACTACGTGTATGTCTAGCGTATGTGTCATTGTCGTTGTCCAAGTTCTTGAACATTAGCCTTTTCCAATCCGACCAACTACTATATCTTCAAGATGTTCTTCTCATGCAATAGCATCTTGATCTTCAACTTCAAAAAGTGTATAAATTTTCCTTTGGGTCCCTTAAAGAAATACCTCTCAGCTTGGCTATATGACTTTACTCTGTCAATAGAAAACGCAGTGATATACCCTCCAATGGTGCTATCAAACCAGTCATCTACTGCTCTTGACATGACATTATCAACTCTCTTGACCTTCTTGATTAGCATCGACGTCCAAACCATAGGTGGTCTAGATCTGATCTCAAATTGGGTGTCTTCTAACCTAGCTAGCCACTCATATAGCTCCTGATGGATTCCTCCAAAGAAAATCTCATGTATATCAGTAAAGATATATCTTCCCAACCAATCCTCTGTACTAAAATTAGGGTTCTTGTTCTAGGCTTCAGTGAATTCCTTTTCTTGATCCTCTATCCACTTCTGAATCTCTGTATTTGATGGAAACCACCTTGACATTCCCTCAAGAAGATTCATGTCCCAACAACAGAACCATTTGTTGGCACAAGGGCAGACCCAGGGTTCAGCTCTAACAACGCACCAAAAATCCCTAACTACTGGCCCTTTCGGAAACACCTACGAAGCAGATGCAATCTAACCCAAAGTAGCAATAGGGGTTGCAGGACACAGGTGTCTACAACCAGAGGAAATGAAAAATGGATTCAAAGCAACTACACACAACAACCTAGTATTCTTTATCTTCCTTAGGCCTACTGTGCAGGTTATATCTCAAATCCAACACAATAACATAATAGCAGCATATCAAATGACAAAGAACCCAACATCAATCACACATAACACAAGATATACGTGGTTCACCCTCTCTCTAGGGCTACTTCCACAGAATTGTGTTTCTTGATATATTATGTGAAAACATGCAGTTATATCTGCGCTCTTAGCTTGCAGATCTCCCTCTCTCTTTCTCCCTCTCCCCTCCCTGGGCACCTAGCTGCGGGGTTGATATCCGCACCTAGATGAATATATTACAATACAAAAGGCCCTCACACCATCACTTCTCTCACACACAGTAGTACTCACTCAATCATACAATAACAATGAACTCTCAACCAACTTAGCACCAACCCATCCCAAGTCCTTTAGACCTCTATTTATACATTACAATAGCTCTCAGACATCCTTAAGTTGAACCCTAAGTGTCAAAACCATAGATACCAAAATCATAGGTGTCTAAAACCCTAGGTCAACTTGAACCGCGTTTTCAGGGCTTCGCTAGCGTATCTTTCCTTCCTTCTCACACGGTGCTCCAAAGCATCCAACGATGGCTTTTTCCACTTGCTGAGTTGACCACGATCCATATTCCTTGTTGATATGTCCATCCTTGATCTCCTCGTCCAATGGATTTATTTCTCTTACTTCACACCGTATTTCCTGCTCTTCTTCTCACTTCGACCCAGTATCAGTCACTGTGTCTTCCGTGCAGTTCGCATTTCGTCTTTTCTTCCTTAATCTTCACTTACTTCCATACCCAAGGGCCAACAATGTTGTTCCTTTATTTCAAGAAATTGTCACATGTGATGAATATTAGTGGGTCATCCAGTGAATCACCACCGTCATACATCATCTCTCACATCCTTGGAACCTTAGACGATGGATAGATGGGCTTGTTTTGATCATATTCAATCATGATGGAACATAGATGGGTTGGAAGCCGATAGGTTGGGCAGAGTAACCAAAATCATATTTATCCACTAGACCAAAGACGTTGCAATAACAGATAACAAGATACCCTACAGAGATGAGATGCAACTCCCTTCGACCTAGACACAACACCTGGATCCTGGATGTTGGCCCTATTTTGATGATGTTGTCATCTTCTAGGGTTTGATGCAGCTAGGTTTTGGTGGACACCTGGGGGACTAATTATGGTTGGCATGAATTTGGGTGAGGATAGACATCATTTTCTCCCACCTCACTTTGGATTGGTGCCAAGTCTCCTTTGGAGGACTCCTCCTTTCCTAGGAGGGATTGACATTTCACACATGTGGCTTATTTATGACAAATTTTTGTATTTTATCATTTGTAAAGGGATAATGAAAGATCGACCCTATTTATATTTTGATCTTGACATTTTATATGGAAAAATTAATCTAGGCTAGCCTCTTATAAGAAGGCTAGCACCAACATTTTCATTTTCATCATCATTCCTCACCATTGTGGGGTAACTCTTCTAGTATTTTTTCTATTTCATATCTCTCTCTCTCTCTCTCTCTCTCTCTCTCTCTCTCTCTCATGTGCTATGGCTGGAAAAGGTATCTTACAGATGGTTTGCTTATTTTGGATGGAAATTTACACAATTAGGGTTTTTTTTCTCTTGTATTCTTGGATAACGTAAGTAATTTTCTACAATTATATGGTATATTGTTAATGTAAATGGTGAAATTTATATTTTTTGCAAGGATTATTGTATTTTGAAACCCCAAGAGAGGAACATAAGTGCTTCTTCCTCTCACAAAGTTTTACTTGTTCAAAATTTGTGATTTTTCCTTGCTAGGGTTAGAATCCTAAATCCCTAAAGTGCTTCTTCCTCTCACAAAGTTTTACTTGTTCAAAATTTGTGAATTTTCCTTGCTAGGGTTAGAATCCTAAATCCCTAAAGTGCTAGCACTTTAGGATTTTATCCCTAGACAATTGATTTTTGTTCTAAGTGAAGCTAGAAGAAGGGAGAAACAATATCTAGGGCCCAAAAGTGCTTGCACCCTAGACATACGTCTCCTCAAAGTCTAAATCCTAAGGCCCAATTGTTCTTGCACCTTAGGGTTTAGACTCTACCTCTTGGTTTCAATTAGATGAACCTTCAAGCTTGGATGCATTTGAGACTCCGTATCCCTAGAATGGTAAAGGCACTAATCTCTAAGTAACTTTTGTGGTGAAAGTAATTAATAAAACCCCCTTTTCAAATCTCTCAAGTATTCTACTAACTTTGCTAACTCTAACCCTAGAAAACTTGCAATATTTCTTCATTTTGTTATAAAAGTTTGCTACAACCATATAAAACTACATTAATTTGTTGCATACACTCATTTAAAGGTGGCTTAACTTGTTTAGAAAAAATATCTAGCAAATGGATAACTTTATGTCTGATGAATGCTTATTCTTCATGCTAAATTACAACATTTATGAGGACTTTATCTTGTTGTTGTTGCAAAACACTTATCGGTATCAGAAGACTGGTTTACTGTTGTGAATTGCAACACACAAGTGAAATTTAATTTTTCTATTGTTTAGAGAGTTCATTGTTGCATGCTTTAGCTTGGTGTAACAATCAACTTACAATCTCTTTCTCCTTCTTGGACCTAGACCAACTAACTGGTGATCGAGATAGGGGGTATTAGGCTTAGATATTAAAATTTTTATTTGATCCCTTGAGGCCATTAGGGAAGCCTCCCTTGCGGTGGACCTCCTCCATCACTAATACAGGGGAAGATCGTACTTAGGTGATAATGGTATTTTCTTCCATAGTTACGCAAGATTTGGAAATCTTGTGGTGGGATTTGCACAAGTACTAATCCTGTGATAACAATCCTCATGCTCCCAGTAACTATGGGATGTGACTTCTCACACCCACCCTCTTACATGTATTTAGTGATTGGTCTCTCACAAACTCAACCATAAAATAACAAGTTGTCCCAAATGATAATAAAATTCAAAAATCTAGGTTTAGATTAATACCATAAATAAATTCTCCCTTCAAACCCTGTTAGACACTCCCTTCTCTTGTGGAAAAATCAAACCCCATATCTTTATATATCCCCTAGTAGTTTGCATCACATTTTATTTATTAAAAATTAGAAAATACAATTCACATATTACATCACTTGGCCATAGCCACATTTTATATCTAAATTACGCTTTATTAAATTGGGGATTATAGTGGGGATGTTACAAGTCCCACTTCTTTTCTAGTGTTTAGAAAATATATTAGGTGGAAAATAGGTTAAACCATAAATTTTATCCTCTCATAAACCCTAGGTTTCAACCTTAAAGACAAGGTTAGGGGGATGTCCTCTCACAATCCCTAATCTTGACCTTGTGTGCTTCAACAAAATTAAGGTAGATACAAGGGAATGGGATAGCCACTCTTAATACTTCATTGGGGTTTCATCAAAATTATTCAAGGAAAACATTGAAAACATACAACTATTACCTCTCTAATAGAGCATTCACTAAAATATGCCAAGAATAAACACTTAAACTTGAAAAATCACTTACTAGTCAAATTCACTATGAATGAGGAAACCCTAGTTTCATGAAGAATATACCATAACAAGAGAAAGCATCAACAATATCACTCCACAAGTGTGAATAATAGATCCATAATGAGAAAATAAGAGAGGAATATAAGTAGTAATGGATCTCACAATTTTTGAGTTATGATTTTGGTTTGAGGTAGTGCTACCCTCTTTATATGAGGCAAACCTAGCACTATAACCCCTCAAAACCCCACAAAATACAAATAATCCATGATACAAGTGAGATAGGTCAAGGAAGAGCCCTCAAATAGCCTCAAACAATAGGTAATCATTATAATGCACCCAAATATGTCCTCCAAGGTTGCACATGTGGGTGACATCATGCTCCAAGACGGTGTAGGAGGCCTCCAAAGGCCATGTCTCAGCATCAAGAGGTGCAAAGAATGATGGAAGGGGACACCTCCTCATCTAAGGTCATGTCTCATCATCAATGATCCCATCTCATCACCAAAGTGGTGCCCCAATGGCAAGAAATCCCCAATCATCTTGAAAGCATCATAGCGCATGAAATCATCATCCATATGCTCAATGTCCAAGGTGAAATGAAGGTGCATCACCTCTCTGAATAGTTTCCAATCATTTCCGAGTGCAACATCCTCAATCCAATGCCTAATACTCAATCCATTCATTATCCCACATTTCTTTCTTTCTTTCATAACATTCTTTCTTTTATTCATTTTTATAGTAGCTGCATCAACCTCGACATTATATCCCTTCTTCGCATAGGATAATGAACCACGATCTTTTTGGGATACATGTAAAACCATTATCGAAGTTTAGTACGTTGCAGAATTCCCTAGGATGGAAATTGTTAAGGACAAGGGGGAACATTATGTTACCCTTATCAAAGTCTCCCATTAGTACCCTTGTTCTCCCATGGGGGCTTCACCTTGTTAACCAGTATCATATCACGTCCATTCATAAAGGGGCGTTTAAAATTGTCAATAATAAATTCAATATATTATAGATATTGGGGGTAGGGATGTGAGGTATGGGGGGTTTATAGGTATTTGGGGGTATAAAAGGGGGTATCTAGTAAAAATAGGTGATATCTAGTAAAAATAGGGGATTTTTATTGGAAAGATATATTGGGAGGGGGGTTCAACAAAAGGATTTTGGGATGTATTTATCAATATCTAGTGAAATTAGAGGTATTCTTTAATATCTCATGAATTCATATGCTATGTCACGCATTCATTGAGTGGAGACCCTGTGTGTTCCCCAAGAGTGATAACACTGGGCTAGGATAGCTAATGATGGCCAGGAAGGTGAAACAAGGAAAAATAATAAATTTTGAGCTTATGATCCATTATCCAACTTCAACCCATGATCCTTACCCACATTCCTAATGTATTAAATATGACAATTCATATGAAACAAGGAATAATGTACCTCATAATGTGCTAGACAACCATCTCCCGACTGACCATGTTGATTAGGTGTGATGAGCTATGTTGATGAGGAGTTTTCTTGAAGAATACAAAGACTAGATTTCGTGGATGTTTGCCCACATTATGGTTTTACCACATAAATCATGTCTCTTTTGTCTCTTGTCTCTTATCTCTTTGATCTGCTTAATTTATTGATTCTTGGTATAAGAGTTTAGAGTGACTATATTTCATTATATGTTTAACTTCGGAAGAAATGGCTAGGTTTGGTAAAAGAACTAGGCCTAGTAAAAAAATAGGCTTGGTAAACCACCAAACCTAAAATTTGGCCCAAAAACTTTAGGTTTTTGAAGAAAAAAATTTCCTAGGCTAAGCTAGGAAAACAAATTCAAATCTAGGAAAATAGTAGCCCACTTTTACGAACCAATAGTCAATCTTGGTTGAATGTTATATTATGGAGACAATGGTGAGGTTAGATTTGCAGAAAAATGCTCAAAAAAGGTCATATATGCTTAGATCTAGAAAAAACCGAAGTGGTTTTCTAGATAAAAAAACATATCCATTAGAGAGGGGGATCCAAATGGACAAAATTGTTGAGACCTAATGCAGAAAATTCAAAAAAGAATTTGTGCAAGAAGAAAGAGATTGGTAACCAACTATGATACCATGTTAGATTCGAAAAATATGAATAAACATATAATGAAATCTAATTGGTCTAAACTCTTATAATAAGCATCAATAAATTCAGTAAATTAAAGAGACAAGAGACAAAAGGGACAAGGTTTATGTGGTAAAACCCCAATGTGGGAAAACATCCACGAAATCTGGTCTTTGTATTCTTCAGGAAAACTTCAATATTACAAGAGAGGGCATCCCAATATGTATGATTTGGCCTAAGGATCCATAGGGTCCATGATAAATATCAATACCATAAACCACTTACTCTCTTAAACTCTTGCACATCTAAAGGGCATCCTTCACCTCACTTATATATGAGAAAGTGAAGGGAGAATGATCCCCTTAATGCATGTGGGATGAACCACTTTTATAATATAGAGAGTTATGGAAGAATAACATTACAAAAATTCCATAGCCATGTAATCTAAGACCTCTAGGCAATAATTAACACATTTTAACAAATTAAGTATTTTATAAAACAATTTTTTATTTATATTAAATTAATTAAATATTTTTATAATAATAAAAAATATATATTAGTAAAAATAGTTTTTTAAAATAATATTTAAAATATGAAATTTATTGTAAGCTAATTATATTGATAAAAAAATTAATTTCTTATTTTAATCAGCAGTAGAGCAAGCAAAGCTGATCATTGCATATCCAAGCCTCTGTATTTAGATCCCATGTTGATTTATTGTGTTGAATCATTATATACATATTGACCTCTATATATACATATTCTCACCCATTGCACATGTAGGCCCCCTCTTGGGTGAACTCCTATTACATATACATTCAACCAAATATATGCACCCCATAGGGTCATACCAAGTCTTCCTTAATTTTCAATTAGGTTTGCGACCTCATCCACATTCACCTTCAATGAATGGTGCTCCATAAATCTCAAAGGTGGAAATGATGCTAGTTCAACTTTTGTAGGAAGATTTCATTTGATCTTCCTTTCTTGGAGCTTAGGTATTTCTCTGATGATAAAGCATGTCCTAATAAATGTTAAAGGGATTTATCTTCTCCAACCATGCCTAATTTCCCCGTAATCTACTACAAGAGGAGGGGGGCACATAAACCACCATGAGCTACATGTCATGAAGACACCACCAATTTATAAAGAGCATCTATAAAGTCTAAGAGAGAACAATTTGTTTTTTATACTACTACACTATATCATTGAAAAATATGAGGGACTTAGACATATACACAAACAAATTGAATGATATTTGAGTCTAATTAATTAATGATGATGAATTTTAAAAAATTAATGATTATAAAAACATTAGTCTAGCTAATTAACCTTCTTATTTAGTAGTCAAAATAGTGAATTTTTTTGGATCATGTTATTGGAAAACTGAGACATCTTTGGAGTGTAACACTAGATATAGTTGAAATATATATGAAAGTAGCATGTATACAAATAAAGAGAATGATCTTAGAATGAAACCTTTAATAAATGATGTTGAATTTTAAAATATTAATGAATATAAAAGCATTAATCATTGTATGCAATTAACCTTATTGTTTAGCAGAAAAACACTATTAATGTAGAAAAAGATCTTAGAGTGTAACCCTAATAAAAACTTAATCCATTTTTTTATTTGTGCATAGAGGCCGTGCTAATCTTCGCTTTATCATTTCAATTTTATCGAATGTCTACAAAGAGACAATAGTTTGTATAGTCAATTCATTATTTCAACAAAGTATATCTATTTTACATATAAATGACAAAATCCAGGTAATGCCAGCCTTCTGAATTGTTGCCCTTACCACATGGCATTAACAATAACAATTAGGTGCATTTGCGTTTGTGTGATTTAGGGTTTCAATTTTAACAATTGAGATAAAAAAATATGGAATTTGAATTTTTTTGTATTTAAAAATAAAACAACTTTTCAAATGCCAACTTTGAAGGTGAATTCAAATCCTATTGTAACAAACTTTATATGGTTATGGCTATGATGAAAATTGTATCATTGGGGCAGGGTGGTCAAGCAATGCCCTATAAAATAATATTAATCACATTCTCCTACTCATTATTTATTGAATTTGAATCCCATGTATGCATTCTATGCTTCCTCTCCTCTGAGATTGTGGTCGTGTTGGCAAAGACAGAGGCATGGATTCAATCAAATCATATCATGCATTTTTTTTTAATCTAACGTAGATCATATGGAATGGTGCATAAAAAGAGAGGATTATGTATATCATCAATAAATATGTATTCAAATAAGTACATTATTTTCCTTGTTTTGAACAATCTGTCTCTATTTCTTTCCTTCAATTTATTTCCCAAAATTTATTATAAAATCTACATAATTCATAGTTGATTTTAGATGTTTGTTTCCTATTCCATTATAGTTTTATTAACTCTCCTTTTGACTTCTGATACTTTTTGTTGGGATAGGAAAATAATCGCAGAGGAGAACACAAATCTGAAAGCAGTGGTGGTGTCTAAAGACATCGTTGCACTGAAGCACAATTGATCTTTATGATCCAATGATGATAGATTGATCCAAGGGATCATCTATAAATAGGTTTGGTCATGGAATAAACCAAAAAACCACAGATCACAATAGTTGTACCTATCCATAAAAGGTGGATCTAGAATCTGAATGTGGACATGGTCAACCATATCTAGTCAGAGGCCATCCCAAAGAATTGTTCAACTCCCTTAATCTAACAAGGTGAGGTTTACCAAGGAACCCAATGTTCTAAAATCCCCCTGTAAACTCAGCTGGGAGGAAAACAAATTACATATCTTTCCTCCTTTAATTTGTTCAGACTGGAAAAGATGATCAAACACAATACAACAACACTCCTAAAGAAGTCGAAACATTATCACCAACTGATCCAAAATATATTTGCAGAATGAAATGAATACAGATTATTGTCAAAAGATGTTTAACACAGAATAACATATATACCGTAAAATTGGTTTCTATTCAATAAGGAAATAAGTTGAAACTATAAAATGCAGCAAAAACAAGCTTGTTAGAATGGTGGCAGCTTATCTCTGAGAAGAGATGTGACTGTTGTGCTCATTCGTAAGAAGATTATTACAATGAGGCTTTGAAGGCCTTTTTGCAATAAACAGGAATGCCAAAAACCCTAGACTTCCAAAAAACATAACCCTAGGAGATGAAGCGCCAAAATTCATGTGGGCCTTGTTTGGGTAAGTTAGTACATCAACTTCCTAGGGTCATGACTTTTGCATACGATCTTCTTTTTTTAGCCCTAAAAAATGTTGTTTAGGGCCTCAAAACGGCCCTGCAAGTCAGGGACCTGAAAACTAAGGAAACAATTGTCAAACTGGAAAACTGCCAAAATGAGCCACTTGGAATAGGTGGGGGGCCACCGACATCCATATGGATCAATCCTACCCCCTTAGGAAGCAATGGTCTCCATTGCATTGCATTCCCCCATCATATGAGAAAATTTCTGCTGAATTTGGCCCCAGGTGAGCCACTTTCCTTGGTGCAGGAGTTGCCCTGCTTTGACAACTCAATAAATCTAGATCCTTTGCTGGCGAGTGCCCTTGATTTGTTTGTCCACAGAATGATCACTAGATGCCGGTTGTATGTAGTCAGGGTTGAGCTCTGTTGATGTCAATTGTTCTATTATCTCTTAGGTGTCCAATAATGGTGGGAAATACACTCGAAGGATATCCACGTTGAACACTGAGTGCAAGCTAAGGAAAGGAGGAATGTTGAGCTCAAAATCATTATCCCCCACAACCTTGGTGATGGTGTATGACCCATAACAGAGTGGGCGAAGCTTTTGATGGGGTCCTGTAAGGCACTCTTTCTGCAAGAGCATCCAAAAAAATTTCCCCACCCAAAACTTATGTGGCACCCAGTGTTGATCATGGCATTGCTTGTACTTGTCATTGGACTTTTGTGGGATATCTTGAACCTATTGGCAAATGTGTTGGATCCACTCAATGAACTGGGTGTCTTTGTTTGCTTCAGTTGGAGCAGGAGATGAGTTGGTCGAGGTGACCGCAAGGGGTAGTGCAACATCTATGGGACCCAATGGTTGGAAGCCCATCCCCACTTGAAAGGGGATGTGGTTGGTTGAGCTATGCAGGGCTTGGTTGTAGCTATGTTGAACATAGGGGAGACTCTCATCCCATGTGCAAGGGTGCTTGGAATTATACATGTGCACGATATGCACGATCATTCGATTTACGACCTCGGTTTGGCCATCTGTCTAGGGATGGAAGGTCGTGGATTTGGTGAGCTTGGTGTCCAGCAGTGACCAGAGGCTTGACTAGAATGTGCTGAGAAATTGGTTGTCCAAATATGAGACAATGGTTTGTGGGATTCCAAAATGTACCTAGAATTGTTCAAAGAAGAGCTTGGTAGTGGCCTCTATTGTGATGTTCTTCTAGTAGGTGGCCAACATCGCCATCTTAGAAAAGAAATCCACAACCACAAAAACAAATTCATTGCCCCACTTGGTGGATGGGAGGCCTGAAATGTAGTCCATTGAGATCGATTCCCATGGCTTGTCAGGAGTAGGCAGTGGGGTGTACAGGCCCCGTTTCTTAGTGATCGGTTTGGCAATCGCGTAGGCAGTGCAGGACCTGATATACATGCTGACCTCATGTCAAAGTTTCAGCCAGTAGAATGTTTATGCAACATTTCCATTATCTTTTCGATGTCGAAGTGTCCTGCCACCCGATTGTAGTGGCCTTCCCAAATCAGCTTCACTTTCTTGCTTGATGGAATGCAGATATGGCCCAGACGACACAACAACCCATCATGAAGATGGAAATTAGCAACAACTGCATTTGCACCCAACATTTGGTAGGTGGCGGCGAAGTTCAGGCCAATCTCATAGAGTTGGGGCCATCTAGAGGTCTCATGGCTACAAGAGTCTATCACCGTGGTGAGTGCTGTGATTGGCGGTCTACTGAGGCAATTAGCAACGCGGTTGGTGCTTCCCATTTTATACTTGATGTTGAGGTGGAATTGATGCAAGTACATGGACCACTTCTGATGGTGGTCATTCTACAATTTTCCTTGTGTCTACATGAACTACAATGGATTATGATCAATGTGGATGATTGTCTCCTTCCCAAGAATGTAATGTCTCCATTGGCAGTAGGCTTGCATAATGGTACATTTCTTTTTTGTAAGTAGGGTACTTACGGACAACATTTTATAGTGTCTCACTATGATAGGCCATGGGGTGGCCGTGCTGAGTGAGAATGGAGACCACAACATAGTCTGAAGCATGTGTCTCGATCTCAAAGGGTTGTTGTAGGTCTGGTATTGAAAGTACTGGGGTTGAGCATAAGCGTTGCTTCAAATCATTGAACACTTTTTTTTGGGATCGACCCCACATAAATTTTGCCTTACCACCACTCCTAGTTACTTGGCTAAGGGCCCATGCAATATGGGAGAATCCCAACACAAACCTGCGGTAGAAATTGGCAAGGCCCAAGAAGCTCTGAAGCTCAGTGAGTGTGGTTGGGGTTGGCCAGTCATGGATGACTTGGATTTTGGATGGATCCACATGTACGCCATGGTGATAAACGATGTATCCCAAGTAATGAACCATGTCCATGCCGAAGGAGCATTTTTTTGAGTTGGCGTAAAGCTGGTGCTACCGCAGGGTGTGCAGAACCTACTAAATATGCTGCAAGTGTTATGCCCACGTCTTGTTGTAAATGAGGATGTCATCTGGATACACTACTACAAAAGTATTGGTGAATGGTCGTAGGATATCATCCATCATCCTCATGAAAGTGGCTGGAGAATTTTTAAAACCAAAGGGCATGACCAACAATTCAAAAAGACCTTCCTTTGACTTGAAGGAGGTCTTCCATGCATCTGTATGTTCTATTGGGACCTAGTGGTAGCCAGACTTACGATCAATCTTACTGAAGTATTTTCCCCCGTTAGTTGATCAAGGAGGTCGTTGATTCAGGGAATCGGGTACCAGTTTCCAACTGTGATTTTATTCAGGGCCTGATAATCAATGCAGAGTCGATAAGTTCCATATTTCTTTTGAACCATCACGATTGGGATCCCGCAAGGTGATGAGCTGGGACGGATGTGCCCCTTGTGGAGCAGTTCTTGGATCTTCCACTTGATCTCCTCATTCTCTAACATAGAGCGGTGGTAGATTTTCCCATTGGAAGTGGTACATCGGGGGTCAGATTGATGGGGTGCTTGACTTGATAGTGCAGAGGTACCCTAGTAGGTGAGGAGAATATATATGATTATTCTTCCACGACCTTATCCACTTGCTTCTGCTATGTGGAGAGGTCGGCTGCAGAGACCCTGGATGTGGTTGTGATATTTCACTCATTCTGAGAGCGAATCACGAAGAAGAAAAACCTCCCTGACTGAGAGATGACCTTTCTGCATTGCTTGGCAGAGATCAAGGAAATAACATTGGGTGGGACTGCCTCGGGTATACTATACAACTTCTTTTTCAAAGTAATAATAACACTGTGAGGCCTAGACTCATATACATCATGACGTTTCCATAAATATGGTTGGCCCAAAATAACATTACAAACTTTGAGAGGGGAAACATCACACAATACCTTGTCTTTGAAGGGATTGATATTGTATGATAGGTGTCATTGTTAGCTGACGTAGATGTCACTTCCTTGGAGGAGCCATCTGATTGTGTAGGGTTGCAGGTGTGGATTAGTCGGAAGGGTGAGTCACTTGAAAAAATATACTAAGATGAGGTTCTTCTGGCTATCGCTATCAATGATGAAGTGCAACGAGGTACCCTTCACCCACATCTGTGAATGAAAAAGGGGCTCGCCTTCCTCTGGCTCGTCTCATTCACCAGGATGGAGCTTGGTGTTAGCAATGGTAGAATTGGGTTCTGTGTCTATGATCTGTCTCCCCCTTTCTAGTTCTGACTCAGAGTTGGAACCCATATCTGATTCATAGGCTTTCACCTCAGCCACCAGTGACTGCTTCGAGTGACAATCAACAATGTTATTCTAGGGGCTCTTATGGAAGTCGCACCACTTCCCGGTATCTTTCTTTGTCTTTTCGGTGTCCTTGTTTGCTTACGGCATGGACTGGTTGTCCTGAGGTTTTCCATATTTTCTTTGTCCTTTGTTCTGCGGGTTGGGGCCCCCCTTTCCTGGCTTTTTCTGTGTGGGGTTCCCAAGCCCAAATTTTTGTGTCTTTTGTTTGAGCTTCTGCCCAATTTTGATGGTATATCGGTAGGCTGCACCCAACGATGAGATGTCCAAAATATCCATTTCGGACTGGATGTATCTATCGAAACCACCATGATACTTGAGCACCATATGTCGCTCAGAATCTTTGATATTCATCTTGGTGCGCAGGGTATGGAAGATATTTGTGAACTCGGGCACCGCTTGGTCTCTTTCCTGCTACAGCATGGTCCATTTTGTGTATAGGTCATCATAACTTCCAACAGGGTAGTATTGTTCCTTAATAGCATCCCTGAAGGAATCCCAGGTGACTGCGACTGTAAATAATGAGGGTTCCTCTATTTTCTTTTTCTCACAGAAAGTTTCCCACCAATCTTTGACATGGGGGATGGCTTTGAGGAGCGCAAAAGTAATAGTTTCTCTATTCGAGAAGTTATGGACAGAGAAAAACGCTTCTAGCAAATTCAACCATTTGTCTACCGCATCTGCATCTATCTGACCTTCAAATACAGGAATATCGATGTTGATTTTTACCTTGAAGGTGGTGGCACCTCCGTTTGAGGAAGGTGTGTCACTTGTTGGTAGTTGCCGAAGGATTTGCACAAAACTATCCATCATCTCGTTCCTTTGTTGCGTGTCGTTCCTTTTTTGCGTGAGGGATTCCACGAGAAACATTTTCAAGAGATCTATTGTCTCCTTGGCTTTCTTTTATTCTTCCATGAGAGGTCATTTGGGCGTGCAAGAGATTTTTTCCACAAGAGAAACAAGCTCGAGACCCAATTCTTTGTACCCTGATCTCGTTGGGGACATGCATTAAGAACGACAAGGAGCAGACCGCTCTGATACCATTGATCCATAATATATTTGCAGAAGGAAATGAACACAAATTATTATCAAAATATTCTTAACACATAATAACAGATATACTGTAAAATTGGTTTCTATTCAATAAGGAAATAAGCTGAAACTGTAAAATGCAGCGGAAACAAGCTTGCTAGAATGGTGGCGGCTTATCTTTGAGAAGAAATGTGATGATTGTTCTCATTCACAATAATATTATTACAATGAGGATCTGTAGGCCTTTTTACAATAAATAGTAATGTCAAAAACCCTACACGTCCAAAAAAACTAACCCTAGGAGATGAAACACCATAATTCATGTGGGCCATGTTTAGGTAAGTTAGTACATCAACTTCCCAGTGTCATAACTTTTGCATACGATCTCTGTTTTAGGCGCATGATAGCCCGTTGGAAAGGTCTATCCAAGGAATACACATTTTACTACTATTTATCAAAGGCCATTTTGATTGTGGCGAGCCATAAAAAATGTTGTTTAGGGCCTCAAAATGGCCCCACAAGTCAGGGACCCGAAAACTAGGGAAAAAACTGCCAAAATGAGCCAGTTGGAATAGGTGGGGGGCCACCTACATCCATCTAGATCACCGACAATGATAATAAATGCAAAAAGGGAAGTCATCCAATGAAAAACTAGTTGCAAAATTGTTATCCAAAACACAGTCCTAGTCCATCAGTCGACTAGACAACAAGACAATACATGCTAGTCAATTAATTGACTAGACAAGAAAAAAACCAACATAATCAGTCTCTATCAATCCAACATTCTTTGTATGCAAAAAAATTTGTATCCAAACATCTCTATCAATCCAATAGTCTATGTCAATTAGGTACAATAAGTAGTGGTGCATCTTCCAACAACATAGTTGAATGTGGTTTAGTCGGTCTCACCAAGTGCAAGTCGATTCAACATGAAGCAACTGATTCAACAAGAAGAAATTAGATGGGTTTGCATATCAACAAATTTATCTACTCCCCCCCATAAACACAATTGAGGTATCTCTAAGTACCAACAACAGTTCTCATCAAAAACACTAATTGACAAACAAAATTTAGTCAAAACTCTAGCTGAAAAATACTAGTCAAGCTTCCAATCGATGAATATCCTAGTCAAAACTCAGTTGATTGTCATCTTTGGTCAAACCACAATCAACCACTTCTAAAGGAAATCAACATTAAGTAAGTTGAATGATGCACAACTGTACAACTAATTATATATAACAATATGAAGTCCTCAAACATCTAGTCAAATGATTCCTTGACCATCCATCAATCCACCCACAATCTATCCTGGTAGTCGATACTAGTGCACAGTTCTATATTTCATGTCATTTTAAAAAAATTATGAAAGAATTATTTCCACCCCTTTGGTGTGTATGATGAGGATGACGATAGGGAATATATTTATGTGTTGGATGATCAAAGGAAGTAGGCTTAGGGTTTGGTTCACTTATAGGAATAGAACAACCCAACATATTGGAAACAATGTCATCTTTAACAACATTCTCAAATTATGGCATGTTAGGAACAACCAAATCATCAATATGTTCAACACAATTAACATTAGGTTTCTCTTCTAGAAAACCAATAAGAAATCCACCTGCAACAAATAAAATTTCCCTAGTTGCAGTAAGGTTAGGTGTAGGAAATCAGAAAATAACAACATCATATCCAAGACCTGTTCTAGATGACTTCATCATAGGGGTAATAGGAATAGAAATATCATGTCCATTCTTCCCAAGTCTTCCTTTAGTATAGCCCATGTTTTTGAGTTGTCGAGACCCAATACCTATAGTCTGTTTTTCAAAGATGGGGGAAACAACACAATTATTAGTCTTATTACAAAAAACTAGACTACAATCAAGAGTATCAAGGGTGGAAGAAAGAATATGTGATGTTGGTAGCTCAACAACAATAGTCTTCTTCTCATCATTATGCATTTGACGAACTTCATCTTCAAGGTTTTGTTTGCAGTCCTGTAATCCCTGAATAATCTCATCCTTCTCAGTTAGCTATAGCAACAAAGCATCATAATATTCTTTCAAATCCTGATATTGATTAAACATGTGGTTGTTATCTGCTTGAAGAGGAGCATATTCTACATGAATCTCATCTACAGAGGCCTGTAAGTGGCAAACTTCATGAGTCATATGGGAATTGGTTTCCATCAATGGGTAGACTTCCATGCCCAAGGCAGTATTTTCTAGAATAGCTTTCACTTCCTTCTCTATGTCATCAACAATATCCAATTTGTCAACAAATTCATCTAAAAAATTATGGAAAACAATCTCCGTGGTGCTCTCCATGATAACAACCTTTTGGGAGTTCTTAGCCATAATAGTCTGAAACATGATAGCTTCAGTATTCAACCGATTCTTTAGTCTTTCATTCTTTGTCTGCAACAAGTAAATGAAAAACTTTAATGTAATGAATTCTTGACCAAGTTGAGCAACAACTTTCTGCTCACAGAATGCCTACAATATTTTACCCATTTTTAGATATATTGATAATCTATGCAAGACATAATATGAAGTAAATAAAGGAATGATTGATGTCAGATAATACCACCAATCAAATTAGACCAATCATTCATATGCTTAGTTGAACCCAATAAGGAAAAAAAAAAAGGTTTTGATTGACCAACTGCCAATAATCTTGACTTTACCAAAAACAAATATTCAAGGAAGCGTACCCATCAATTCAAACGATATCAGAAATTGTGAATGATGCTTCAAAGAAGGAAAAAGAGAGTGGCTTCATCACAATGAATAATTCGACCTCAATGAGTATACATATCACAAGAGAAAGTTGATTTCCATCCTTGCAAAAAAGGAACTAACATCAATGCATAATAAGTCCATCATTTACTCAAGGACCTATGCCTATAATGCGCCACTTATTTGTTTGGTCAGATCATTGGTCAAGCCTACCAATCGAGGGAAAGAAAAATTGAGTCCCTTGTCGAGTCGTACTAATCGAACCCTTCTGTCAGTCTGCAATAAGAGTTAGGGAAGATCTCCTTTCCACTCGAAAACAAAGGGATAGGGTATCCACAAATGTATCCAATCAATAAATATTCTGGATGAGTTGATTAATG
This sequence comes from Picea glauca, assembly GCA_000966675.3. Lineage (NCBI taxonomy): Eukaryota > Viridiplantae > Streptophyta > Pinopsida > Pinales > Pinaceae > Picea > Picea glauca. Next base: position 590,604 of record JZKD02S1016727.1, on the reverse strand, counting down.
AGTTAATCCATTAGTTAACAAATATTCTGGGTGGATCGACGAGTTGATCCACTAGTCAAAAAAATTGTAGGCAAATCGACTAGTTGATCCATCGGTCAAAAAAAATTATGGTTTATGGGATCTACTTCTGGTCAAGGGAGGATGAATCAACGTCCAAACAATCTCCAGTCATGTGAGCTCCAAAGTCGATAGGAATGCAAATTAAAAGAGATGATGTGCAATAAATTGATTGATTCCTGGTCAAGTCTTTCGTTGGGTCGAGCAAAAAATATCCAACCAGTCGAGTCAAACCACGAGTTATGTTTGGTCGAGTTGAGCTATAATAAGAATCTAGATGGAACACTAGTTTACCAAGATGTGAATCCAATTTTATCGAAATGAGAACATCCATACATGTGGGAGCTAGGGCATCCATGAAATTATTGTCGAGTCGATGTCTAGTTAAAAAAGGCAAGTCGGGTTGCACAAATCTCAGTCTTGTTTGCAAGAAACTCTCTTTAGGTGACGTAGTCAACTTGCCTCTAGTTTTTTGGTATAATAATGGTCAATGTATCCACAATGTGAGTTAGTTGACTCACCCTAGTGAGAGTTCAATGGGTGTAGATATTCAACGCATTCAATGGTCCCAAGGCATGTTATCGCACAGTTTGTAGTTTGAGAAAATCCCAACCCAAGAAACAAGTGTGTGACACAACTAGGGACACTTGTCATTGTCACTCAATATATATCCCCCTGTTTTAGTGACGGACAAGTCCAACACAAGCGAGTCTTCTTGGGTGACCCTAGGGGGATTGTAAGGGAGAAGGACAAGTGTTGAAGGAACCACCCCTATAGGTCATGATTGGAGAATTTTGAGGCTTGATGGAGGATGAGTACAGGTCAAGGAAAAGGTTACCAATATTTTGTACCTACAAAACAATGTTAGACAAACCAAACCAAGACAATATATGATGATATAATCCCTAAGACAAGAGGGGAATAAAAAATAAACCTTGCTTTCCCAAAATTGCAGCAATAAGCAATTGTATATTAGTAATGAAAAATTTATAACAACTGTAAATTACATCATCTAACCAACATATAATGTTGGACAAATTAGCATGCACTTAGAGATAATATTCCAATGCTTAAAACAATGAATTAAATGACAAAAGAAGGTTATAAGAAAGAATTATAAACAAATTATTATGACAACCTTATAGTTGTATCTTATTATTGCTACAACAACAAATTTTAACCAAAAAAATCAACAAGCAAGCCACCCAATCAATAGCCCTTGAAAAGTAGATCAAAATTCACTACTTACATGCAAATTTCAGTGGTCAAAAGTGAAGAAAACTTGTTGAGAAAGAGAGTTTACTACAGCCCTAATGATTGTAGCTTAATGTTTATTACAACAAACTGACCACTTGACCAATCAATATGTCCTTAGAGAATAATAGAGTCTAAAGCATGTAAATTTGCAATCCAACTTGAACAATTCCAAACCATCAATTTTCACGTTTACCAAAGCAACAATTAACAATCTCCAATGCAAAGATTAGTGCCTTATTATTGTTAAAGAAGCAGGAAGGAGAGATATTTTTTGAGATTTAAACCCTTATAAATGTTACACGCCAAAATTACTCAATTGGATAAGTGTCGCATATTCCTCTCAATTGTCGTAAGTGTCACATCTTCCTTACAACTTTCACAAGTGTCGCAAGTTGTTCATAAGTGTTGCAAACGTTGTTCAAGCATACTGCCATAATGACGACACTAAGGAGGGACTTAAAACATCTCATACACTGGGTTTGGAGAAGGAGAACTGGTTAACTGAAGTCAAGGGACTCTTGACACCTGAAAAGAGCTCTGAAACAATGGTTTTGAGGGTGAGCGCTCCACTATATCAGCCTTAGGAGCACTGGCGCCCCCCTACAAGGCTTCAGGGAGTGTTATAATGCTCCCCTGCCCTTTTACAGGAGCGCTACTCACTTTTGGAGCGTTGGCGCTTCCCTTAACCTTCTCAGGGAGTGCTACAACGCTCTGATACCCCTTTTGTAGGAGCGCTGCCTAATCTGAGGCAGTAGTTGGCTCGTTGAGGAGAATAAGGGGAGGATCTTTCAAGATTAGAAGGTAGTTGCATTCGAATTCTTGGTTTCATCAGAAGATCCTTGATCTAAGGAAGAGGTTCCCCAACTTGTTCTAAAGATAACTCAAGAGGTTAAGCTCCTCTTAACCTATATAAGCAAGCTCTATGATGGTGGAAAAGGAGGAAGAATTGCTAGCATAAAACCTATGATCTCATAGGAAACACACAGTCAGCTAAAGGAGAGTGAACAGTGAAGCTGTTGTTATCGAGGTTGTGGATCTTTCAGGCAAGGGTTAGACGAAGGGGACTTGACGAAGCTGTCGCATTCGCATCTACGATTGTAAGTACTATTGTCGTTATTCTCATCAATATGATACGCTTGGCCTATTTCTTTCTAGTTTGTGTCTAATGTTACATGAACTTATCATTGATAGATAGATCTATTTTCAAGCTAATATCAATAGAGTAGGAAGTGGTTGTATCTTGTTTGTCTGCAGAACTC
>JZKD02S1016727.1:564114-574246 GCA_000966675.3 Picea glauca | reverse complement strand
CCGAGTCATCAGAGTATAGATCCACATTGTATCTTCGGTGGCTATACCTTTTTCATCAATACAATTATGGATCCGCAGTGTATTTTATGGCGGCCATATCTTGCAAGTCTTGATCTCCCAAGCATAGGTATGCCTACCTTGGGTTTTGAAATATGTCATGATATTTGTTGGATGTTTGTGTGCATCTTTTGTCAGGTTCTCCGAGTCTATACCCTTGCTTGAAAATCTACAAATCATTTCAGTTATCAGTTTGCATCTTCTAACTTCATGCTTTGGGGGGCATTCTGTTACACGTCAAAATTACTCAATTGGATAAGTGTCGCATATTCCTCTCAATTGTCGTAAGTGTCGCATCTTCCTTACAACTTTCGCAAGTGTCGCAAGTTGTTCATAAGTGTCGCAAACATTGTTCAAGCATACTTCCATAATGACGACACTAAGGAGGCACTTAAAACATCTCATACACTGGGTTTGGAGAAGGATAACTGGTTAACTGAAGTCAAGGGACTCTTGACACCTGAAAAGAGCTCTGAAACAATGGTTTTGAGGGTGAGCGCTCCCCTATATCATCCTTAGGAGCGCTGGCGCCCCCTACAAGGCTTCAGGGAGCGTTATAATTCTCCCCTACCCTTTTACAGGAGCGCTATTCACTTTTGGAGCGATGGCGCTTCCCTTAACCTTCTCAGGGAGCGCTACAATGCTCTGATACCCCTTTTGCAGGAGCGCTGCCTAATCTGAGGCAGTAGTTGGCTCGTTGAGGAGAATAAGGGGAGGATCGTTCAAGATTAGAAGGCAGTTGCATTTGAGTTCTTGGTTTCATCAGAAGATCCCTGATCTAAGGAAGAGGTTCCCCAACTTGTTCTAAAGATAACTCAAGAGGTTAATCTCCTCTTAACCTATATAAGCAAGCTCTATGATGGTGGAAAAGGAGGAAGAATTGCTAGCATAAAACCTATGATCTCATAGGAAACACACAGTTAGCCAAAGGAGAGTGATCAATGAAGTTGTTGTTATCCAGGTTATGGATCTTTCAGGCAAGGGTTAGACGAAGGGGACTTGACGAAGTTGTCGCATTCGCATCTACGATTGTAAGTACTGCTGTCTTTATTCTCATCAATATGATATGCTTGGCCTGTTTCTTTCTAGTTTGTGTCTAATGTTACATGAACTTATCATTGATAGATAGATCTGTTTTCAAGCTAATATCAATAGAGTAGGAAGTGGTCGTATCTTGTTTGTCTACAGAACTCAGCGAGGAGCAAAGGATCGGAGCGCAACTCGGAGCGTGCAGGGACAAACGTCGATAAAGAGGTACTTTTGTTCTCCTTCCTTCTCATGTGTTAGTTTAGATAGATTTGAAAAGAAGTCAGTGTCCACGTTAAGCATTTTCTGTCTTAGAGTTAGGGTCAAGCTCTTAGAGGCGATCTACCTGTCCACGGGGATATTTTCCTACAACAATAAAACCCAACAACAATCCTTCCAAATCGTCTAGTGTGGAATCCAAGATGAACTAGGGTTTAATGTTTCTTTAGGGGTGTAAACCCTCTTACTTCCTAGAGAAATCAACCTTAGCTAAGCCTTGAAACAAGGGTGTAAACCCTCTTACTCCTTGTTGCACACCTTATATCCCTTCAAAAACAAAGAAGAATAAACCTTGGTGGAGGGTGTAAGCCCTTTTACTCCTCCTAGGGTTTTAATATATATTTCTTGAATTTAAACAAATGAGATGGCAATAAATTGCAGAAATTACTCACCAAATCTAAGAGATAGCATGAAAAAGACCCTTTAATACCAAATTTCATCCAACAACTTACCAATAAACACCATAGGGAGAAGTTTCTAGCCTTTATTGCTCCAATAAACAAGGGTTGCATCCATTATGACAAGAAAAGAGAGATAGTGATTTTTCCAAGAGGGCTAGAATTCTAGTCCAAGAAGTGTTTTTATCAATTGCTGAGATATATCCAAATGAAAATTACTTGCCTCATATTTATATGAGGAAACTCAAGTCATAATTTGTCCATGTTATAATTAAATACACAATTTTAGGCTAAAACCTAATTACAATGCTTAATTAGCAAATTGTTTTGCACTATTTTCCCACATAAGCTACAAAATGATAAAAAATAACAAAATAATGGCATGTAAATCCATAAAAATCTCCTCCAAGGTGGCATGTGTGAATACAAGCATACAAAGGCTAGGATTTCATGCTATAAATGTGCCATGTCATCCCCATTTCAAGCAAAAGGGTGGGGCTTCGAGCCCACAACACCACCAAGTGCACTAAAATGGCCAAACGCCCTCCCAAATGTGTGACGTCAATCCCCCCAAGAGAGACGTTTTGGCATAGGAGGGTGACGCCATCCCTTAATCATCATCCTAGACCTCATTCATGTGCCAAGGAAGTCCTCCAAGGTGCAAGATTCATCATTTAAGGCCTCCAATGAGTGGGGCACAACATCTATTTAACGGGCTTTCAATCCCCTATGAAGGTCCAAGTGGCTTAGTCCCTCCATGAATAGATTTCATCGAGCAAGGTCTTGCAATGACAAGCAAATACGCCCTCCAAGAGTCCACAAGTCATATGAATCATGCCAAGTAATCCACATTTAATAAAAGAACCACCCAAACAAGTGCATGAAGTCCCCCCTTTTCAAATTAAACACATGCTCAAAGACCTTATAAAATTTTCCAAATTTAGATATGGGAGGGGTACAATGGTGCCCTATTGGGTAGGCCAATCCCCAAGTCAAGGAATGTTTCCAAGGAACACCCTCTCTAGATCATGTAATGAGTATGAGTTGGATGGGGGCAAGTGATATTGGGCATGGGGTTCTTGACGTATCAAGGGGTCATATTGCCTCATTTATGGGTGCCTTTGTGGAGAGTGCATTGCATCCCTTCATTTGCAATGCAACATTTTCCAAGCCCTTTATTTACCTTTATTTTTATGGTCTGAACATTGAGTGCTATGTGAAATGGAAATAAAAAGAGCATCACAATTCCACTTGAAGTTAGAACACATTGAGTGCCATATGCACTGGAAATTAAAGGACACCGTAATGCATTCCCCCCATAAAGAGACATTTTTATTTTTAAAGGTCCTTCATTTTTATGGAGAAGCATTTCATGGCTCTCAGGACCTTAGGGCAAGCATATAGAAGGATAAGTCATGGATTTTTACTTTTATAGTGCTAGATACAACACCTATAGGCCTTCAACCCCTTCTTCCCATGAAATGAGGTACAAGCCCTTCTTGGGGTCAATGAACCCAAAAAACCAAAAGATGAGGAAACAGAGGGGAAGAAGTGTGGAAAGTGGTAAGTATGAGTGGGTATGGTATGATGACCCTTCAAAGAGACCCCCCAGTAGCAACCCTTTTCTCAAGGGTGACCAACTTACTGGGATACCATGTCAACCACCAAGGTGAAATAAGGAAAAGGGTATAATTTCCAAGCAAACGTTTCATAATCAAGAAAGGACACTTTGCAACATGCTCAAATGCTTCAATTATTAAAGTGACACTTATCATGAGACTGGACTTGTTACCTCATGAAGCAAGACCTACTATTCTCTGTGGACCAGGCTGGTGTGGTGAACACTACTATGTTGTTGACAATGAATGGTGATGTGTGGTGGAGAGGAGGGGCTATGTTTGCTAAATGTGGGATTTGGTGGCCTTCTAGATCTCAACACTCCATTTCTGATACATGTGGGCCTCGCGACATCATATCCTTAGTTACCCCTAGACTAGGGGGGTAACAGGGCACAAAAAAATAAGTGACCCAGATACTCAATGAAGATCAATCCATAATGGATTCACCATTGTCTCGACCTCATTCTCGTTCTTTGTGAACCCAATATCACAAACCCAAAAAATTTGATACCATGTTGGATCAAACAAATAACTGTAGAGAAGAACACAAATCCAAAATCAGTGTTGGTGTCTAAAGACAATGTTGCACTGAAGCACAATTGATCTTCATGATCTGATGATGATAGACCAATCCAAGGGATCATCTATAAATAGGTTTGGTCATGGGACAAACCAAAAAACCATGAACCGCTTCAGTTGTACATGTCCATAAAAGGTGGATCTGGAATCCAAATGTGGACACAGTCAACCATATTTAGTTTATGGTCGGCCCAATGAATTGGTCAACTCCCTTGATCGGACAAGGTGAGGTTTACCAAGGAACCCAATGTTCCAACACTTTTTTCGATTACGGTTCCCATCATTTTGGATACCTCAGATTATGTCATTTATAATACCTTTTATTATTTTTTAAATAAGTTTCCTATTGTTATATAATGATTGAATGTTCAACCATTAATTCATTTGATTGATTGTGGGTTTGGCCCATCATCCCTAGTAATTTAATTTCATGCTATGCTATAGATTTTGGCTTGAAAGTCAATGGTTCTATTACCTTCAGTAAAACCCTCCATCTGTACATGCACCTTCCCTTGACATTATTGTTCTCAACTTTCCTAGTCATTGCTATCAATTTTATATTTAGCTTGTTAGGAAAATAATAAGTCGCCTGGAATCATGTCCTTTGTATTTTTTTTGAAATGGATGGGTTATGCGAAGAACCTACACCTTCCCCTACCAGGAAATGGTTACGTTCAAAGGACGACATTGGATATGCTATTGTTTAAGTTGTTTATCAAAGTATACATGCTAGCTTTCTTGGAGCTCTCTCCTCCCATTTTTGCCAATTATTGCTCCTACTAGATGGATCCGATGGTTCCTAGTGTATTTGGTATGGATCAATTTGGTTAACTAAGTAAATGAGTGGATTATTGCCTCCACTACACCTGTTTTGAAAAAAAATTCAACTATTTACTCCCACCCACAACCTAGATCTCGATCTAGGGTGAGGCTGAGCTATATTTCTCCCTACCAGAGCATTTTATATTTAGCCTGTGAACATAATCTATACATTTTGGTATTTAATGTGTTGTAGAGTTGAGAGAAGTCAAAAGGAAGTAGAAAATGCTATGGATGTTGGAAGCACAGAGTAAGAGAAAAGGGTGAGTTTGAAGAAGATAAAGGCATAGGGATCTTATAATGGCAGGTGGGGCTCAACATGATTAGAGCATTATCGATGAAAACTAAAATTGTAGTATTCCAGATATAAAATAGTATGCATAATAGAAATATTTTAGCATAGAAATCATAGAGAAACAATGATATAACTAGAACAATATCAGAATAACACCAGAAAGAGCACTGTGATTAATGATAGCAATATTCACTTGCCTCTTCTAGGGGGAAACCTCCAGCAGAGCAGAGCTTTATTAAAATAATCTCCAAGAAAATATTTCTCATACCTTCTACTCCTATTTATATTATCCAAAAGAACAATCTAGAGGAAGATCCTTCTAGAAGCAGAAGCTTCTATTAGGTCTTCTTACATTTGACTTATTCTTCCTTATTTCTAGGCCTTATTAATATTGGCCTTTATTACATGGAATTATATTATTCTACCTACGTGAGGGGTTAGGGAGGTTAGGTCCCTAACATGCCCCCCCCCTTGAAGAACAACCTTGTCCTCAAGGCTTAAGATGAGGAAATTGTTGTAGAATGGTGGTCGGCTCCTAGATGACATCTTTTGGAGTCGTATCTTTCCATTGGACTAACACTTCCTTGATGGTGTGTTGACGGAGACGACGTTGTCGCTAGGCCAAGACTGCTTGTGGCTGAAACCATATGGAACCTTATTCATCCAACTCAGGGAGACTAGTTTGAGTTTGGCACTTAGTTCCAATCACCTTCTTTAAGAAGGAAACGTGAAAAACAGGATGGAGCTTCGACTGATTTGGTAGAGCTAACTGATAGGCCATTGATCCCACACACTTGAGCATTGTATAAGGACCATAACATTTCGGCTCAAGTTTCTGACAGTGTGCAACTTTAAGTGAAGTCTGCTTATAAGGTTGTAGTCGAAGAAACATCTGCTCCCCTTCAACAAAATGTCGTTCGAAATGACCTTGATCTGCTTGTTTCTTCATGTGATTCTGAGCCATGACCAAATTTTCTTTAAGGGTACAAAGAATAGCCTCTTGGACTATAATATGTTTTTCAACCTCCTGAACCTTCGAGGCCCCTCGCATATATGAGAGAACTGATGGGGGATTTTGGCCATAGACTGCTTCAAAAGGAGTCATGCGAGTAGTTGTATGGTAATATGTGTTGTACCACCATTCAACTAGGGGTAGCCATTGAACCCACTGATTTTTCCTCTCAAATGAAAAACACCTCAAATATGTTTCCAAACACTTGTTGACAACTTTATTTTGGCCATCCGTCTGGGGGTGATAGGCAGTTCTGAGATGCAATTGGGTGCCCTGTAGCTTGAAAAATTCTTGCCAAAAATTGCTAGTGAAAGTGGGGTCTTTGTCAGATACAATAGAATTAGGCATGCCATGAAGCTTGAAGATATTATCCATGAAGATTTGAGCCACTTTGGCGGATGTGAATGGATGTTGAAGAGCACAAAAATGAGCATATTTTGAGAGACGACCTATGACCACCATGATGATTGGCTTATTGCCTGATTTAGGTAAGCTCATAATGAAATCCATAGAAATATCTCACCTAATAGTAGGGGGAATCGAAAGCGGTTGGAGTGTTCTCGGAGCTTGGATAGTTTCTCCCTTGTTGCATTGACAGACCTCACATTCATCCATAAAGATGTGGATGTCTTATTTCATACCATCCTAGAAAAAAGAACTTTTGATCTGTTCATAGGTTTTGGTAAACCTTGAATTCCTGGCTATGGGTGAGGCATGAATTTCAGAAAGCACTATGAATTTAAGTTGTGATTGATTGCATAAATACAAATGGCCTTTATAGTGAAGCTCTTCATTGTGCCAAGAGTACCCTGGAGAAACTGAAGAATTGTGTTGCAATTGGTGGAGCATGCTAGAAATTTTGGGGTCTTGCAGCCATTCCTGACGAACAACTTGGATCCAATCTGGTACAATGAAGGAGAGGGAGAAAATGGACCCATCTTCTTCATATTTCTGGGAAAGAGCATCAGCCACTACATTTTCCTTGCCCTTCTTGTAAATGATATCATAATCATAGCCAAATAGCTTGGTCACCCATTTTTGTTGCGTCGGGGATGAAATTCATTGTTCCATGAAATATTTGAGACTCTGATGATCAATTTTGATTTGGAATCGTTGACCCAATAAATAAGGACGCCAGAGATCCACATCATGCATAATAGCTAACATTTCCTTTTCATAAATGGATTGGCCCAAATGTTGCTCTGAAAGTTGTTTTCTAGTGAAGGCCAAAGGCCTGCCATCTTGCATGAAGACAACACCAATTCCTTTCCCGGAAGCATCACTTCCTATAATATCCCGTTAAACCCAGAAACCCACGCAAGCTCTTAAGAGTTTTAGGGCGAGGCCAATCATGCATAGATTCAATTTTCTTAGGATCCATTCGGACACCATCCTTGCCGACAATATGACCTAGGTATTCCACTTCTGAGGCACCAAAGGCACATTTAGATTGTTGGAGGAAAATTTGGTGCTTAAAGAGTAGATGGAGAACTTGATTCACATGGGAGAGATGCGATGGCCAAGTTTTACTATAGATTAGACTATCATCAAAGAAAACTAAGACAAAATGACAGAGAAAAGGATGAAAGACATGATTCATAAGACTTTGGAAAGTGGAAGGAGAATTACACAATCCAAAGGGAATTACGAAGAATTCATAATGACCCTCATGAGTGAGAAATGAAGTCTTGGGAATGTCTTGCTCTTTCGTACAAATTTGGTGGTAGCCAGAACGTAGATCCAGTTTGGTGAAGTACTCAACACCACTCAAATAATCCAAGAGGTCATCAATGATAGGAATGGGGAATTTGTCTTTGATTGTGAGTTTGTTGAGGGAGTGGAAATCAAGACACATGTGCCAAGTACCTTCTTTATAGAGTATCATGATCAGAGGGGAAGAATAGGGGCTAGTATTGGGATGGATAACACCTGCTTCTAGCAATTCATGAATAATTTTCTCAATTTCATTCTTCTGGGCAAAGGGATGACGATAAGGCCGAACATTGGGAAGAAGACTTCCCGTGATGAAAGGGATGGAATGATCATGGACGCCACAGGAAGGGGGAAGTTCTTTGGGAGTGCTAAGAACAATTTGGTGGCAGGAGAGATAGATTGGAGGTCGAGATGCGTAGAAGGTGTCTCAACAACATGAATGGAGTGGAGTTGGGATATAATGCCTGAATGACCTTTTTTGAGGAGCTTTTCCATGCGATGGGAACTAATGATCTCAGGTGAGCTTGTTGTGATGCCTTGGAACTTATATTGTTTTCCCTCCTATTGGAATTGCATGGTTAAGTCCTTAAAATCCATGAGAATGGGGCCTGGAGTACGTAACCATTTGGCACCAAGAACAATGTCATAACCAACCATGTCTATAGAAAACATATGAGATTTTAGGTGATATTGACCAATTTGGAGTCACACTTTTTCACATCGTCCCCCACAATTCATGGAACCGCCATTGGCAATCATGATTTGAAAATTATTGGCAACACAGATGTAACAATTGACTTCTTGGGCAATGTGGCGATGAATAAAATTATGGGTGCTACCACTATCCACAAGGATGATGACTTTCCTATTTTTTATGTAACCAATTAATTTGAGAGTCTGGGAGTAGAGAAGCCAGTGAGGGCATTAAGTGAAATCATTGGGTCAAAGTCTGGTGGATCATAGGTTGGGGTCAAATCATATGGTGGTGGTAGTTCCTCCACAGGAAGAACAACAACATCTTCTTCAGAAATATCCTTAGTCACAACCATATTGTCCTATTCTATTATATATTGTCCTCATCCATCCGCCAATGGATGGAATGGCATGGCATGGATTGGAGTAAACTTCAAGCACGCATAGGAGAGTGTTTTTTCACAAAAAATATTTAGTAATAGTTGGTATGATCCAAGTGGATATCGATGGCCACCCACCTTTTCCACTGGCTCAAAATAGAGTTTTCCGCCTCGACAATTTTTTGACAGTTTTTCGGGTCCCAAACTTCCAGGACCGTTTTGAGGCACTAAACGACGTTTTGGGAGAATTCCAAAGGCCCTAGCCTGGGCTAGTTGAAAATCGTCCTTCTCGGTTAGACCTTTCCAATAGTGTATCGAGCACCCCAAACAGAGATCGTATGCAAAAGTTATTCCCCCTGGAAGTTGGCATATCTACTACCCCCATCGGGGCCCGCAAACCTTTCGGCTTTTCATATTTTGGGGTTAGGGTTTTGGATTTTCCTTATGTTAAAAAGGCATTTGGAGCCTTTGGATTTTCCCTATGGGGTTTTTTATTACACTAACCCCATAAATCTAAGTTAAACATGCACCATTAACTCATTAACCTCAACCCACTACCATGAACTCCTTAATACCTAACCCATTACCCCTTAAATCAATAATCCAAAATAACCCCAACCACTAATCTATTAATGCCCTAACCACTAACCCACTACCCAACACACCCTCTAACCATTGATTGACTAACTCATACCACCCCTAATCATTGATCAACAAACCAACTAATGTGTCCTAATCACTAACCCATTAACTCCCTAACTACTATGGTTGACTATAGTTGAACATGGTAAACTATGGTCAAATATAGTTATCCATGAATGATTGCTACTAACCCACTAATACTTAACCCGCTAACTTATAAATCCTTTAAGCATTGTCCAACTATCCCCTTAAGAGGCAAGTTGTAAGCAACTTTTCTACATTGCAATTAATTGAATGTAATCTTACACATTGTAGGCATACCAAAACTAACATACAGGGGCAAAGCTACCAAGAGACCATATCCAATGAGGTCTGAACAAACAATAAATACTAGTGCACGAACACTAACAGTAAATACTAGTGCACCAACACTAAAATGTTGGCATTTTCCCAATAGAGCTTCCTTCAAGCATATAAATTACTTTAACACTAATCTGAGAGAAAGTTGAAGGGCTTGGTACTTTTACTCATAAAAAAATTGCAATTATGGATGTAATTTGTGTTAAGTGTTAGTTATGTGTACATCACGTGATATATATATATATATATATATATATATA
>JZKD02S1016727.1:553856-563959 GCA_000966675.3 Picea glauca | reverse complement strand
TATTTCAATGTGTGTATATATAATCTATGACCTAATTTCTTTTAAATTTCTAACTACTATTATATTTAATGAATGTTGTGGGCTAATTATTAATATATATTTTTTCTTTTCATGAAGTTAATATTTTAATTTTAAATTTATTGTGGGTACTTTCCAAATTATTTTTATTATAAAATTGTAAAATTTATTGTATAGATTTTATAATTAGAATGTTTATAAATGTTTTTTTTGTTAGCATTAAAATATATAAATTTAATATAAAAATAAAACAAATTAAATCATTAATTTATTTTACTCTTTATTTATATGTTTAACTAAAAAATAATAATTATTTAATAGTATTACAAGTACTTGGTAGAGGGGTCTCATATATCAATTTGATGTCTAACTTGGTTGTGACCTTAAAAATAGAAAATAGATGATGATGATGATGATGATGATTATTATTATTATTACTACATAAGAGGTTAGTGTGTGCGGTATAATCATTGAAAACTTAGTGTGGAATTATGATTTTACTCATTACAACTCAAATCTTCCAAAAATATAATACATTTAATGTGAAATTATGATTTTCCCACTCAATGCAACTCAAGTCTTTCCAAGTCTTTCCAAAAATATGATAAATTTAATTTTGAGAATTTTTTCATTATCAAAAACACATAAACAAATCAAAAACTAACATTAACAAGTAATAAAAGAATATACCACCTCTTAATTAGATATCCAGTAATATAATACTAAACTTTAAAGAAAGCATCTCAAAAGTTTCCTTTTAATACTCATATGTGCTATATTATAAATTTCCTATAAACAACTTAATACTTTATGGGTAAACTAAAACCTTATTTACACATATTAAAAGTTTATATATTTTAATTAAAAAGCTAAACACTATTATAAATTTCCTATAAACAATTTAATAATTATGGGTAAACTAAAACTTTATTCACACATATTAAAAGTTTAGACATTTTAATTAAAAAACTAAACACAATATTTATTTTTTCCAATAAAAAAAATCTCAAAATTATATTAAAAAATATAATTTGATTATAATTGGTTATTTCATCATCATAAACATATAGAAAAAAATTAAACACTGTATTGGTTCATAATTGTTATTTTTCAAATCACAACATTAACACACAATGGCCTCTAAAAAACATATCCTTATATTTCTTACTTCTTAAGATGAATAAGAGAACTTGCTTTTAAGAGGAATATGAGGAATTGGTTAATATTCCTTATGTTTTTCTGTGAAGTTCAACAAATGCTAAAGTCATTGATTCAAATTTTACTCCTTACATTAAATTATATAAATGATAATTATTATTATTATAAATTTAATTTAGTTAATTAATTATATAAAAACAAAAGTGTTATAATTGATTTGAAAAAGGATGTATTAGAAACATCTTGTTTGTATAAGTGATTTTAGATGGACAAACCATTTAACACACTAGTTATGTTTCAATTTGTTAAAATAACATGATATAAGTATTCTTTGTTTCAATTTGTTAAAATAACATGATATAAGTATTCTTTAGTCAAAATATTCAAAACTTGTACTTAGTCATAATCACTTATTCACGTTTCTATAGAAAATTAATTTTATTGATGATAGAAAATTGTCCTTATTAATTACAATTGACAAAATTTGTTTTTATAAATGTTTCTAGTTAACACAAGTAAGTGACACCTCCTACCATGGAGAAGAGAGAGAAAATATTGTACAACCATAAAACTTATTCCAATAAGATACAAGATAAATGTATTCAACTATTGTTTCACACATACATCTCACAAGTACTTACTATTATATTAAAACATAAGAGGACATATAAATTACTTTGACACTAATTTCAGTGAAAATTGAAGGGCTTAGTACTTTTACTCATAAAATTTTTATTATAAATGAATTGCAACTATGAATATAATTTGTGTTAAGTGTTATTTATGTGGACATCAAGTGTTATATTTAAATATCTTATATATATCTATACTTTTGTTTTCATATTTGAATTCCATTTATTATGTTTAAATTTTTGATATATAATATGGAACATATCTTATATTTATTTAGATTTAAAGTATTTCACATTCAAGATTGTTTATAAATAGTATTTATTACTCTACTTCAATATGTATATATAATCTATGACCTAATTTATTTTAAACTTCTAATTACTACTATATTTAATTTAATGTAGTAGAATAATTGTTAATTTTTTTTTTTCATGAAATTAATATTTTATTTTTTTATTTAATGTAAATATTTTGGAAATTATTTTTATTTTACAATTATATTTATTACTCTACTTCAATATGTATATATAATCTATGACCTAATTTATTTTAAACTTCTAATTACTATTATATTTAATTTAATGTAGTAGAATAATTTTTAATTTTTTTTTTTCATGAAATTAATATTTTATTTTTTTATTTAATGTAAATATTTTGAAATTATTTTTATTATAAAATTGTAAAAATTATTATATAGATTCTATAATTAGAATGTCTATAAATGTTTTTGTTAACATTAAAATATAAAAAATAACTATACTAAATTAATTTAATTTATTTTACTCTCAATTTATTTGTTTAACTAAATTTTTTTATTATTTAATAATATCACAATTACTTACTGTTACATTAAAACATAAGAGACAGGTACAGCTTCGCTGCTAATTTGTTTGTATTGTCCTCATCCATCTGCCAATGACATGGCATGGAGTCAGCTTAAAAACGCACGTGCGAGAGTGGTTTTGCAACTAGTTGTGCACGCCTTAACTTAATTGACAGCAAACAACGTACTTAAAGTTGGAACACGCCTGCCATATTTAGCCTCGCAACTTTAAGCGCCTCCACGCCCACTCCCAGCAGATATGCGGTCTCCATGGTGAGGAAACCCTGGAGTCGGCTGGATACCTATATGATCCCCAGCCTACAATTACAATTTCCATTGCAAACACTGATTTACGGTGTTTTTGAAACCTCTATTTTTTTAAACCGTTGGGGCAGGGTGGTCAAGCAATGCTCTATAAACTATTTTATAAGTACATTATCCTGCAGTTTATTTATTGAATTTGAATCCTTAACCCTTTACCACCCGCGGGAGTACCATTACAGCTAGCTTATTTGGAGCCGGATTGCTTGCTTGGAATAAATCGATCGGGTCACACGAAGACAAACCCTTGCCTGCGCTCTATTCTTCCTTTCCTTTGAAGTTGTGGTCGTATTGGCGAACGCAGAGGCATGGCTTTTCCATTGACGTCGACTTCTTTTTATGGGTGGTAAGGTACTGAGAGGCCTATTTCTTTCTGTCTTTTCTGATATTTAGACTTGCAATGGTTTATTATAATATTTTAAAAGAAAATAAAATCATACGATGCTTTTTTGTTTCAGCTAGCTATGGTAGATCTGATGGCAAGGTGCAGAAAAGAGAGGATTCGGCATGGCTCAGAAAAAGAGAGAATTCTTTGGACCAACAATGAATATTTAGTCTGATAAGTACATTTCCTTATTTTGAACAGTCTAGTATGTCTCTGTTTCTTTCCTTATTTAGATGCTTTCTTTAACTCTCCTTCTGCCTTCTCAGTTCAGGGATCACCTTCTATTGCTGTATGCAGTCTATAATATATAGTTACAGAGTTGACGTTCTCCCTTTAGCATAACGAGTTTAGGTTATTCCCTTTTCCTGTATCCCTGTCCTACTTTTGCCAATTATTGCTCATACTGGATGGATCTGATGGTTCCTTGTGGATTTGTTATGGATCAATTCAGTTAACTGAGTAGATTTGGATGGATCTGATGGTTTCTTGTGTATTTGTTATGGATCAATTCGATTAACTGAGTGTATTTGTTATGGATCAATCCGTTAATGGATTAAACGAGCGGAACGCTGCCTCGCAACTTTAAGCGCCTCCATGCCCACTTCCGGCGGATATGCGGCCCCAGGGTTTGAGGAAACCTTGGAGTCGGCTATATACCTCACCACCAGCTTTATCATCCCCATCCTAATAATGATTTAGGGTGTTTTTGAGACCGCTATTTAAGAAAAAACAGAGGAAGTGGCTTGTATTTTCCAATGCAAATAAATGATTTACGGTGTTTTTTGAGACCGCTATTTATTAAAAAAATAAATAGGAAGCGGCTTGTTTTTGTTTCATGATTTCTTCATTTGAATCTAAGCCTTCCGTGTCAATTTTTAAGAAACAGAGTTTTTGTTTCATTATTTATTTATTTGACTCTAGGCCGTCCGTGTCAATATTTAAGAAACAGAATGGCGTGAAATTGTCTAAATATGTGTGAAATCTTGTGAAATATGTGTGAGATTGTAGAGGGCAGGAAATATGCACTGGGACAGCACCTTGCAAGGAGTCTTGATTCTTTCCCATTTCGAATATTTATGCACCTTTCGAATATTTATGCACCGAACTGTCTCAAATGAAAAGTTCCTTCAAACAACAGCTGTTGATGAGGGGTTTGGCTCCTCCGAATTGCCAAGAAAACAGTGCCAAGCACGGCAACCCTATCCGTCTTTCCACTTCAAATTCCATTCGACAAAACACATTTTCATTAGTTTAAAATTCGAATTCGACGATCAATCCAGGATAGCCGTGTGCCTCTGAAATCAGGTTCAACATAGTGTCCTTGATGTGACGTTTTTTTCCCGATATATACGCTCTTCTGTTTTAATTTTGTATATATAAGCTCTTATGTTTTAAGATTTTAGTGTCCATGCTTTTGGATGGGTTTAATATAGGTAAAGTACACGAGAATAGGTATATGTAAACTTTTATTATGGGGTACGTATTTTCATCACATTTAAATAGGCATTGGCCTTGGGCAATTAAGACTTTTTGAGTATCTATAGACTTGAATCTAAAACTATAGTTTCAATCAATAAAGCATTTATCTCCAGTTTTGTTGGCAAACTAAGTGAATGGTTGTCTAATCAATAAAGCACTTATCTCTCGTTTCGTTGGCAAATTAAGTGAATGGTATGGGTACAAATGAGTGTAATGGATTGGAGAGTGTAGATATGTTTTGCACACTCAACATTAAATGTGTTTATCAAATGAGATATCAAATAGGAGTTATTATAGTGGAGTATTTAATAGCACAAGTTTATATGTGTTTATCAAAGGAGGTATCAAATAGGAGCTATTATAAGCTATTATAGTGGAGTATTTAATAGCACAAGCTTATATAGAGACTATACGGAGACTAAATTATCAAAAGTTAGCCTAATCAAAATGCATGTTGTCAAACCCCTTTCACCTCATTCCTAAAACGACAGGGTATATAGTATTATTTGTGTTAGCGTCCCCATATTTGCATTTATTAATTATTGAAACTAAGTATTCAATCTCATAGACATCTCTGCTATGATGTACATAAAGAACTTTGAAAGCCTTTTCAATTCTCTCACTACCCTCCTCGAAAATAGAAAGAACTCATTTACAAAAGTGTTTAAAGGGGCAATTGATGTAGAGCCTGCAAGAAGGTAGGAAATATGCACTAGGACAACAAAACGTCTTAAAATAAGGTTAATTTTCTCACTCTATAAGCAATTGGTGGCTTCTTTTGCGATTGCATGATTACCACAATCCCAACCTAGAAGATGTCTTTATAATCTAGTAATGGATTCATTATATAACAACATAGACATAGAAGATGTCTTTATAATTCATTAATCAAATTGGAAGATGCCTTTAACCACATAGAAGATGACAATTTTTTTAAAAGAGAAGTGGTTTGTATTTGTTTCATGATTTCTTTATTTTACTCTGGGTCGTTAGTGTGAACATTTAAGAGACATATATCGTATTGAAATATGTATTATAACAATATTATCTTTGTGGTTGCATGCTGACTGAATGTCCAATTACAATTTCTTTTGGGAGTAAGAATGGGATTAATTTTAGACAACTATTGTCTCTTTTAACAAGTATTCAGTCCATGTATATAAAAGAAATTATTACGATTTATGTTTATGTGATGATCTATGTTTAGAAAGACCTAGGCGGTTGTAAATGGTCATATAGAAATAGCATGCTGCCAAACCCCTCTCACCTCATTCCCAAAATGATGGTACTATTTGTCAGCGTTAGTGTCTCCATATCTGCATTTTTTAAGTGTTCAATCTCATAGACATCTTTGTTATGACTTTGAAATCCTTTTTCAATTCATTCACTACCCTCCTCGAAAACGGAAAGAACTCATTTGTAGAAGTGTTTAAAGGGACAATTGTTGTCCATCCTACAAGAGGATATGAAATATGTGGACAAAAAACTTTTTAAAATATCTATAATAATAATAAGCAATTAGTGGCTTCTTCATATGGATCAATTTTCAGGGTGTAATGAGATTTTCAATTTTCATGTGGTCCTACCACTTTCACGCGTGTGGTACTGGCGCCAACCCTATCCATCCTAAACTTAATAAGTTCTTACAACTAATATCACCACGTTCATCCTAAACTTAATAAGTTCTTACAACTAATATCACCACGTTTGACTTTGCCTGCCAAATGCCTTGATTGTTTTATTTAATTAATTAATAATTAAATATTTTGCAGCCGCATGAATACCACAATCCCAAATTTTTGGTGTTTTTCACACATTGATCCATTTTCTTTACTATTAAACCTTTCTCTTGTCATAATAATTGTATATAAGGCTTTTTGAAATGGTTACAAGGCAAATGATACATGGTTGGAATTTGAAATTACATTCATCACCACTAGATGGTTTACAAATTTTAAGTAAACATGTCAGTATTATCTTATCCTTAGCTTTATTGACACTTATGACTATTATCCTTATTTAATAGTCAAAGTTTCCTTTTGTAATTTTTAATTTGTATGATTTACTTTTAATAATTAATATTTTTTATATTTATAATTCTTTTATTTTTCATTTAATTGTGTTTTTTAATTTTTATGATTCCTTTTCAATAATTAATATTTTTGACATTTACAATTACTTTCCTTTTAACTTAATTTTGTGTTACAATAGTTTTAATTTGTGTAGTTTATTTCATTATGTCATCATGATTTTTTTAATGCTTTAGTTTATATATTGTTTATGGGTAAAGTTCCAAGGTTTCATTTAATTTTTTTCAATGTGGCTAAGTGAATACCCTATATTCTTGCCACCACTGCTATGACTTAAACTAAGAAGAGAGAGATTAGAGGCTTTGTTGGTTCATTGGGTTCCACATCTATATATTTTGGCAACTCCTTACTCTTTTTTAACCAAGATATCAGGAAAGCATCCCTGGATTGCACGGAAAATATATTTGTATTATTGGCTAACCTACCCAAATTCCACATGTCGCATCCCCTGATTTTCCCCTTTTATCTATCAATTCTCCTTGTAAAGTCCTCTGATATCATCTCAGTAAGGAAAAACAGTTCACTTATAGTTGTATCCTTCTCTATAAGGTGGGATAACCTAGGTATTAGAAAAAATAGGTATAAACTACTTCTATACATGAGGGGAGGTCTAGTTCTACCCAATACGAGAGCGCTAGAGAAAGCTCGAGCCTATAAAATCTGGTGGGCCCAGGATGGGCCTTAAAATGCCTTAACATATTAAAGTTCTATCAAGGAAAAATGAATAATTTCATAACTACAGTGTTCCACCCTGGCCCTAATCATAGAATTAGATTTTGTTCTTTTTCACAATAATAAGAAAAAAATGGTATTTATCTGGTAGGTACATAGATCAATGAAGGAAACATGATAAAGTTATTGATATGTTGAGTACCTATGTTGTTAAATCTACCATCGTTGGTTGTTTATCCCGTATACTTCATAAATTCAATGATTGTAACAAGAGCTTGTGTCTATGGAAGCTTGAACTACTAGATCTAATTTTTGAATAAGTGACGCTTTGTCTCTCAAATATGTTTCATAGCCGACTCCTCATTACTGATAGTCATGTAAACTTCTCTTAGGTGTAGGGGCTTTCGAGTGTCAATTGACCTTGTTTTTATTGAATTCCTCCTTCTCAAAGGGTGTAATGAATATCGAGGATATGACATATCTGTACGAACGTTTCTTTCTACCAGCACACTAGGACCCGACTAAGATGAAAAGGTTTGTAATTGGATCTTAATCTCAATGCACTACTACGTGAGGGGTTGTTGATGTTGTGGGCTCGTATGATACTAGCTCTTCTTTTCGAGAAGGAGGTTAACCAATTGCAATTATGGATCTTGTGCCTAGGCATAGGGATCGACATGTTCATGATGGATCAAGATTGGGATTGGTATTCTAATCAGTTGTTGGATCAAATTGGGGCTCCTTTGCTGTATGGTGGAGTGATGTAGTATTTTCTACGATGTGTGCCATGATCAATGGTGTTAGCCATCTGGCTTTAGAACACATGGATTTTCGATCAGATAGAAAATGTCCTACTTACCAACCAACATATGATCTAGAAAAATGGATTTGAATCAAGGCAGGCTATAGACATGTCAAAAGTGCATGCTATAAAATCCCCTCTCATCAAAACAAAACTCTTGCATCAGAATTCAATCTAAACTAATCAATTCTGATTGTGGATAATGGCAATGCTTGATCTTAATCTTCAACTAATAGCTTTCATGTATATGAAAGAAGAATACTGAAATCCTAGTGAAACATCTCAAACCAACTTATCTTGTTCATTTTACATCTATTCATAGATTAGTAGTCATTTTGTACCTCTAGCAATTTAGAGTTTCCTATTTTTGACCTACTTGCTTTAGTCCATACTTCAGAGTCTCCTAATTAGACTCTTTACCTTCTAATTTTCATCTAGTAGGCTGGATTAGAGGATTAGTAGTTGATGTTTAGACTTTATAACTTATTAATAGTAGATACAAATAGGTTAGAGGGAAGGTTTAGTTGGATTATTAAGATTTCTTAGTTGGGGTTAGAAGGCTTAAAGAAAGAAGCAGTTTATGAAGTGGGTTCATGAGCATGAGTAGAAGCACCACTGGTAGCATGGGAAGCAACAGGACACCGACAACATTAGTAGACATTGCTTTATATGGAGCATCAGAAGATCCAAAAGTATATGGAGAAATTGTCAAACATATTTTGCATTTTCAAATAGAGAAAACACATATATAACAACCTTTTAATAGGTGATATGACCAATCTCCGGAGTATCGGGTTGGTGATAAAGATTTGTTTATCTCTCAAGAGATTACTATTTCATAAAATAAAGAATAATCATAATAGATAATACAGTAATAGTGAATCAACACTAAGTGTTTTTGTCACATGGTTCTTTTGTTTCATCGAATTATGAACTTGTTGAAAAGGTGGATCAGATGGAACATGCGAGTTCAAGTGAATTCTCATAGATAGTGCATTTACTATTTGTTTTTTACTTGAACAAATTGATTAATGCCACCCAACCATCCATTATTATATATAAAACTCACTTGATTAGGTGAAAGGATAGATACTTTTACATTGATGTTGCAATGGAAGATTAAAATATATAGTTATTCCCATCACTATAGTAGAGTTGGCTCAATGAGATACAGGTTGAACACAACTTTAGGGATTGGCAACATGAGATGATAATATTAGGGTGACACCCCCACACATATCTCGTAGTCGAACTATTGGATTGGATCTTATCACCTTATCCACACTTATTCACTCTAGTTTTTGATGCCTCTCTATCACATCTTGCAGAAGGAATTGTCTAGAGTTGATGGGATTACAAGTGCTAGTTGAATGGATTTGAACTCATCTTTCTACTTAAGAGGGAAATTTAGGTAACTCCTTAGCACCCTACCATTTTTTTCTCTAATCTCAACTTGACCAATGAAATAGTGACATTGAAATCTCTCTTCTCTCTCTCTCACACACTTTTTCGAAAATAAGGGTTTGTCTTCTATTCATTTAAGACCTCCTATATATGTATTAGCATTGCATTGATCAAATAGTGAATTGAGATGGAAGACAAAAGAACTCACTTACTTATATAAAAAAGGGAGTGGGTTATAGTTAAAAAAATTATCTTTTGTTGATCGAGTCACTTAACATTCCTTGGCCACAATGATTAATCTATTCGTACCTCACCCTC
>JZKD02S1016727.1:481529-499013 GCA_000966675.3 Picea glauca | reverse complement strand
TAGTTTGATGACTAGTCTAAAGCGCTTATAAAAATAAATATATGGAAATTAAAATATTTACATAATATATGTGATGTGCGCTTAATATCTTGATGAAAAATGAGGCATTTATTGACAGAACTACAACGCTTGAGACCATGCTAGCATCCTTTAAGGTTGAGCTTCTCACATGAGGTCCACGTGCCCAACCTAGGCTCTCAGTACCTAAACCCTAAACTTTCACTAGTCCATCACGCGTTTTCCCTCAAGCGGCTTGTTTTTTATTTTCTTCCTGACTATGGCTGCCCGCGCTTCCCTCGTTGGTTCCTCTCTTGGTATTTTGGCTCAATACTCAGGCTTGGTTTGGGGTTGTATGGTGTGTTATACACAGAGGGTGCGTTGGGAAAAGAATGCCCCTCGTGGGCTTGTTCCTTCGGCTTGGATCTTGGTTTCGGGCCTGGACGCGAGTGCACACTAAACTCTTTTATCTCTTGATGCCTTGAGCTTGACGCTCTGTGCTTGCTTATAGGCTTGGATCGTGGTGCTCGGCTTGCATGCTTGTGCTGGGCATTGGAGGAACCACGACCCCTTGTGGTTTCTCCACCTCGTGGCTGGGTTCTCCTTTATCGGACAATTCCACTAGTCGTTGGCTTGGTGGTTGGTTGTGGGTTCGAAACCCATTGTTGCGCATAATAATATCTGTTGGTGGCTTTGTTGCTTGGCATGTTATGTGAGTTTTCTAATCTATGTTATGTTGCAGGTGCTTGGTCTGGTCTGGACACGTTGGTCTGGTCTAGACGTGGGGTGCGTTGGTGTTGGACTTGGTCGGCCAATTGGCTGGCATGTGGATTGTAGTTTGTTGCACCCGAGAGGTCACAAGTTCGATTTTCTAGGTGAACAAATAGAATCGACTCTTAAACTTAGCATTTGAATTGTGGGGTTATACGCCTCTCCTTATCCATTGTTTTAGTGCCAGGTCCGTGGGAACATTGGGCGAAGAGGAGGTCGCAATTTCAACTCCTCTTCCATGTTTTTATTATATATATTTTTTGAAACTACTTCTATATGATGCGTTGAGCACATATCAACCTCTACTTGGTGGCTTGGTTTGGCACTTGTGCGTTCGATTTGACTTGTGTGTTGCGTTTGGTTTAGGTCTTTGGATCGATAGCTTTAGTAGTTTAAGATTGGGCATACGTGCCCAATAATTTATCTGAGGAGTGGACAGGTATAGTGCTTGGCATTTGCGCTGGGCTTTGTGTGTCGACTTGGGCTTGTGGGCTGACTCGTGGTTTGGCTTATATGGACAGAATATGGAGCTTGACGCTAGTCTTGTATGTTGCATGGCATAATACATAGACTTTTGGCTTTGGCTTATGGCTTGGGTTGAGAATTAGCTTGCGGGTCCCCAAAATTTATCAGAAGAAGAAAAGAGGAAAGCCAGGGCAGAGAGGTTTGACGCATGCGTTGGGCTTGAGTTGGTTAATGTGTTGACTTGCGGACCTGGATTTTGGTAGACATAGTTTACTATTTCTCTCAGCTGCAAGGTCAAATTGTCTCTGATGGTTTTGCCTTGAATTTCTCATCTATCCACTTTAGAAGTGATATTTTGCTATTCCTTTACTGTGGTGCTTTGCATTTTCTGAGTGGTGCTTTTAAATTTTGTTATTTTTCACTGTTGATATCTGCTGAAATGTTATCATTGGTTATTAACTTATTTCACTTTTGATCAGTTATACTTGGTTTCTCCTTCTCTTATTTTTATTTTCCTTTATAATATGTTAGGTTCCTATACTTTCATCCTTTTGTCTCTCTTTTGGGATTTTTTTTTTCTCAAAGAGTATCCAATGCCTTTTATGTATTTTTTTTTTTTGGTCATTTTAACCCCAAAGTATTTCGTTGTGTCTACTGCATTTTCTGGGCTGATGGTAGGGTTTTGGGATGTTTTTAATGGTTTACTAGGCACATAACATAGATTTCAGTCAAGAGTCAATAGGATGGGTGGGTAGGTAGGCCCTTGGCCCTAGATTTTAAACTAGAATCTCTAATACCATGTGTAAGGCCTGTCCTAACAGAGCCTTAAAAACATAAATTTAAATTTAGAAATGCTATCATAATTTCTTTTCTGTTCACTATTCAACATAATAACAATTCACTGTTCAACATAATTTAAAAATGAACGACATGATAATGAATAACATGTTCATCATAATAAAAATGAACAATATAACAATAATGAACACAACATAATAATGATAATAAATACCTCAAACTGATGTTGTTTTGAAACTCTGCCCAAACTGATGCTCTGCCCAAAACTGGTTAACCTCCCAGCCAACTAGGCACAACCTATCCGACTCCCTAGCCTAGAGATTCCTTACGATTTCCTGTCCCCTGAGCCAAAAATTCCCAGCAACAGGTGCCCCATGTGAAAGTCCTCAAGCAAGCTGCAAGTAAAACCAGTCATACAGATGCAGTCCAAAATTGTCCTCCCCTTCCTTTTCTCCCTCCCTCCTAAATTAAAAATATCTTGACCCCAAAAGATCTCCTCCTTCCCGAGTCCTCCCCCATGCCTTATCCTCTTCTCCTCCCTTATCCAATCACCTTATCCCCCCATTAAACCTCAACCACCTTATCCCCCCATTAAATCTCAACCACCTTATCCCCCCTTCCATAAATGGGTCCAACTACCAATACAATTATATTATTAACTAAGTCTTAATAATTAATAAAAAATAAATAAAATCTATTTTAATATTTATTAAACTAATATTTATTAATCTAATACTTATTAAACTAATATTTATTAAAGGATTAATTAAGGTTGTTACAACTGGCATGAACACAACCTTAATCCAAAAGGCACTTCGGGTTTCACGATGTCGGGACTTCCGTTCCAAGGCACCTCGACTCCTCCAATTCCTGAAATCCCAAAGTGCCGAAATTTCCTCTCCATAGATTAACGATCCTGATTCTTCTACGATATGAGGATCCAGATCATGTCGACGTTTCTCGTATCGGGGATTTTTGAAGTGGCCCTCTCCCCTTCTCCCGAAATCCAAAATCGCAATGACCTCTTATGTGATATTGACGGTCCTTATTCTCCCATGATCCAATGCTTTATATCCTTCCTTATCTTATCAGGATTTCACAACTCGCGATTCCTGAAAACAACTTCCTCCACACTCCTGATTTTCAAAATGTCGACATTTTAGAGAACCCAATCGATGACTCATTCTCCTCGGCATCTAATGGTTTTTATCTCTTCTGAACTTGCGAGTGTTGAAAGAAACTCAACCTTATCCTCTCCACTGATATACTAGATCCAATGGTCCATGAAAAATCAGTGTTTCTCCCTCTGAGAATCTCAACCATCCGTTCAAGTTCTCAAAGACTCCTGGCCAAATAACTTGGCATCTTTCCTCCTGAGCTTGGTTTCTGTGAGTTGACTTCGACCCTCATCCTTCCTTTGAACTTTCCAAGCCTCTATCCCTCCTGAGCTTGATTTCTTCTACAACCTCAAAGATTCTAAGGGATTCTTGCACACACTCCTTGCGGTTCTCACGACAATCTCTGATTATCCAAACACTTCAAATCTGCGGGCTCCTTGCGACACAATTTTTTCAACCACTCACTTGGTTGGAATATTCTAATACCTAAACCTGGCCTATGCACACCTTGCACGGCTTTGTGCTATACTTGTCCTTTTGTTGCTATAAGAACAACTCTATCTCTCCTGAGCTTTTCTGAGGTAAAACTCAAAATATTGTCAACACACCCCTTGCAGACCTTCACTGCACTCCTTGCAGGAATTCTCAGGACGAGAAGAAATTCAAAATTATACTTTCCCTCTCACAGACTTCATCCATTCAACATGAAATCATACACATAAAGCATTGAAACAAATGCATAACAAAGCATATAAGCAACCCGTAAACATACCATTCAATAGATGCAAACCATAACCATAACAACACCATGAGCTTGAATCAAAGCATTCTTATATTAATTCAAGTGCTTTTGTACATGGTTTTCTATAGCAACAACTATTTTCTCAAGCAACTTCCACAGTCTCTGTTCTTCTCTGCTCTCCTATGCTCTCTCTCTCTACAACTTCTACTCTTACAATTGAGAATTATATAATACATACGAGGGAGATTTCTTGAGTTTTCCCTCCTACAACTCTAATCTATCTTATCAAAATTAAATTCTAAAACTACTTTACATTTATTACATTAAATACCTCCAACCGACAAATGAGAGAAACGCTGAAGATATGCATTAAAATCCCCAAACCATTTAAGAACACTTATGTCCTCCCAGTTATTACATTAATGTTTCATCTTTCAAATTTCAAACGTCTTCAAAATACGCGCTGGTGCGTATCCATCTATCCTTCGCTTGTGCTTTGCTGGCGATGCTCCTGCATAACACTCTCATAGTACAACCTCTTGTTCTCTTGCTTCTTTCCCAATTCCTCCATAAATCTCTATAACCAAATCATTTCTTTACTAGCCTCTGTAGCAACAACATACTCTGCTTATATTATTGAAAGTGTAATAACCTTTTGAAGTTTCGAAATCCAACTTACTGTTGTTCCACCTATAGTAAAAACACACCTTGTGGTGATCCTCCTGCTATCTTTATCACCTACCATATCTAAATCAACATATCCCCGTAGAACAGTGTCTGAACCTCCATAACATAATGCATGAGTAGAAGTACCTCTTGAATACCTAAGAATCCACTTTACTACCTCCCAATGTTCTTTACTTGGATTGTTCATATACCTTCTGACAAATCCCACTACATGTGCAATATATGATCTTGTGCAAACCATCACATACGTCAAGCTGCCTACTATTGATGAATAAGGGACCCATGACATGTATTCTATCTATTCATGTTTCTTGGGACACATTTGCTTAGTTAAATTGAAATGGTTGGCCAAAGGTGTACTGTAACATCTCTCTCTTGCAAGCACATGTTATCGACTTATTCTTTAAGGACACTTGCGTACAAGTGATCTGGTTATAGTACATGGTTATATATTTCACTTATGGATTTTTATGATGATGTTGATGGTTGTGATTCAATTTTATTTGATATATATGTATTGACAGGTGATGTTGGCACAGGGGCAAACCCAGGGTTCAACGCTACAACAACACACCAACAAAACCCTAACTACCAGCCCTTTCGGAAACACTTGCGAAGAAGATGAAGTCTCACCCAAGGTAGAGGAAGGGGTGGTTGTAGGACTCAGATGTCTGTAACCTTAGCTGGGACACAGATCTGTGATCCTAGTATTTAACAGAGCACTCAGCAGTAATCCTTCATCAATATCTAACCAATATCTACTCCATAGATAAAACAGAGCATAGCAGCCTTCACCCAGATCTAATGTATCTAAGCACTTAGCATAAGGAATTAGATCAGATCTAACAGATTAAAGCACTAAGAAAGTTCACAGAGGTTAGATCTAGCATCTAGATTCATGATAAGCACAAAGTATAAATAGATCTATCTATCTATCTATGTCAAGCACTTAGCAGATAAGACATAAGTACACCAACACATCGAACAAAGCAGAGCAACACAACATATATGTGGTTCACCCCCCACCTGGGGCTACGTCCACCAACTCTTCTTCTTTATTAGCTTCTTCAATCAGATACATGCACAAAGCCACAAAAACCTTACTTTGCATAAGACAGGAGATCTGTGCAGCTCGCTAGATCCTCCTTCCTTGTGTTACACCGTAAATCCCTTCACAATCTATTACAGCCATTTTCACTTAGCTCTGCAAGTCTCTCATAGTATGCACAAAGAATTTACAAGCCACACTTGGACTTAGAACAACATCACATAGATGCCTCTTTTCCCCTTCTTATTCTATCACATAGACATATATTTATACTTTACAAAATAGGCCTAAACATGGGTAAATCCATGAGCCGACATCCCATACCCATTACAAATTACTAAATCCCAAAAAGGACCAAAAAGGGGCCAAGATCCCACGATCTCTACTTCGTCTTGCGCTCCGCCTTTGATAGGCTGTCGAAGTCCAAAGTGGTCAAAATTGACCAAGGATCTCTCAAAACTTGGTCGAGGGCCGACATGCCCCCAACACTCACCCGTGACTCATCTCGAGTCACTCTGATGTAGGAATGTTTGCTTCGAAAGCCTCGCGCTTGGCTCAAGCTACTTTGACTTGTTGTACTACAACCTCATGTTCAACAAACTCTTGGATGACTCCATCATTCACAGTTCCTTCCAGGCGTTGTTCAACTGTATTAACAACCTGATCTATTTATGCTCCTTGGCCTTCAACTTCTGTGAGAAATTGGTAGGCCTTATCTTACACGGGTAGGATTCTCTGAGTTACTTCCATAAATCTTCTCTGAATAGCATGAATCTGCTGCTGGGCGGTGCATTTCTCTTGATATCTCTTCATTCTTTCCACAGCTGACACAAGCTTCAACTGTTCTTGTATCATTTCGGCTTGATACTTCGCCTCTTGGAGCTGTGACTCCAGTGCTCTTAGTTTTGGACTCTTAGTGAGTCACTTGTATGTCAAGGCACTACGATCACTCAACTACTTGTATTCCATAGCAAGGGCCTTTAGTCTCTCAACTACGATCCTGGCAGTTGCTTCTCTTTGGTCCTTCACATCCTGTGGGGTCTCAGGCACTGCGCATTGTTCGATATCTGCGATGCGTTGCTGTAGCTGCTGGATCAATTCTTCAATATTCTCTACTTGTTGTGTAACTCAATCTTCTACCTTTATTTCTACGACTTTCACAAAGTGAAGTGATCTGTTGACCGCTTCCTTTGCTTCGAGTTGCTCGACTAGCAACTATTCTTTTCCTTGCTGTAGCTGTGCTTTTTCTTCATCGAACTTCACTTGGAGGTAATATTTTCATATTCTGCAGCTCGATGTTGTTCTACAAGTACTCCTTGTACTTGTGTCAAAGCCTGGGTGGCTTGTTCTGTTTCCTCTTGTGCTCGTCGAAGGAAAGCTTCGACTGTATCAACTAATCGGTGGAGTTGGGTTGCCTCGTCTCCCAACTCTGGTGTTCCCAATGGAAAAAGTGCATTGGAGACTGCACGGATGGACTGTAGTGCCTATTGAACCCCTTGGAGTTCAATTTCAATCCTATCATACATTGCTTCCTGCTTGGCCTCTTGTTTTTCTGCTATTTCCATTGAAGCATCGTTTAGGGCTGCTATGAGGAAGTCGAATTCATCAGAGGTGAGGACAGTCTACATATTGGTCATGGAGGCTTTTGATTTCTTCCGAGAAGAAGGTTTCAGAGGTGAATCCTTCCTCTTCTTCAGGGGATCAACCTCGTCTCCTTGCTTCTGTTCGACTTCTTTGTCATCTAACTCTTTGCCATCACCTCCTTGCTCTGGTGATATGGAAGCAATATTCACGGATGCACTGTCTAATCCTTGGACCTCTTTGGTCTTCTTTGTCCTGCTTGGTCTGGGTGTATACTGCACAGTTTCTAGGATGTCAATGTCAGATATCTCTGTGGGGTTGGCGGGGATAAGGAGTTTAGCAGACCATTCCTTAGTAATCTCCTCAAGATCCACCTCCGTCAGATTGTAGTAGGACTGAAGTTGTTTCTTATGTTCATCAGGGCACACTGTAATATAAATGAAATGTCAATATGCGCTAAAATTCATCAAAGGTCGGAACCGGTGTAGAGTGTTTGGAGTCATGCGAGGCTCAGATTGGATGGCTCTCTTCAACTGATCATAGTAGGTATGAAAAACAAAATTTGACTGCCATTGTTTGTTCATATCGCTGGAATACCAAAGCCTATTGAACTTCATGACCAACGACTCAAATGACTCGATGTCGGGGAAGGTTTCACCTTCCAGCATCTCCTAGGCGATGAATGTGATAAGGATCAAAAGCCAACTAAAATGGAATTTGTAACCTTGATCGTGTGGTTCTCTACAACCAAGTTCCAATTAATTCACTAGGTACTTCGCCCAGTTCATCTGTAGGCCTTCCGCGCACTTCCCTGGAAGGTCAACTACAAATCCGGTGACTTGGATAGGTCGGTTCTTTCTTACTAAATTCCCTGGAATTAACTGACAAGAGAGGTGCACTGCGCCACTCTAGATAGAAGCTACCCTTTTTCCTCATGTCCCCTTCTTGACATCTCCGTAGGTGTCCTTGATCTTCTATTCTAGAGCGTGATCCGTGGATTTTCCTGGATACAAATTTTGTGGATCAGGTCCCTGCATACTCAACCCTCAATTGATCAGCTTCGGATCAACTGTGATACAAAGGTCTAGCCACAAATAACTGCCATGGTAACAAGAAAGCAGCATCTTGACACAGGCATTCACCTCCTGGTGTTTTCCGAAGTGTGGGATCTTCATTATGTTCAATAGGGTGGATTGCGCGAGGTTATGGTTCCACGTCTGGGGGATTATATTTTAATTCTTCCCCTTCGTAATGGTCAGGTAATTATGTGGGGAGATCATGTTATAGACTTTTTCAGTCGCCGAGGTTGAAGTTGCTAAACTTCAACACTGTAATCTTGTCTTGGTCTGCTCAGACTGTGTGGATCCCCTTCGGGAGGTTCACAGTGACCAAGGTGTACTCAAAATATTTGGGTACACTATCTCGATTTACTGCGCCACTTAGAGGTGGTATGTAGGTGGGTAATATAGCCGGGATCAATTTGGCATTCGCTAGATCATCCCTGTGCTTGGTTCGCTTTTCATATGATGGTCGGGATGGTCTGGCTCCATGAGAAATCAATGAAAATTATTTCATTGTTCTTGTGGATGAATCCTGTACACCTACAAATAATCCTCTCTCCAACATGACTCTTTCAGTCATCAGGTCAAGGAGTACTTCTGTCACAGATTCTTCGACTGCATTGAGCTCCTCGGACATATGCACTCGGGATTAACTAGATCGGGTTAAGATTAACTTAGAGACTCCAATGGAACAGATGGAAACAATGCGATGATCATTGTTCATGATCAACTTAGTATGCAGGCTCAAATTCTTGGTTAGAAAAAGTGTTCTCGGTGCATGGCGCGACGTGATAAATAAGTAACTCGGAAACTGGTCACTTGCAATGGGTATGAAGCCTTCCTGAACTCGACTCTGTCCATTATGGCATGGTTCCAATGTTCTTATGGCGAACCATAAATGACTTTCTACCCATTCGAAGGGTCGGCCAAACGGTTATATTGTCCCCAACGGCTATATTTCTTCGCCATGGAGAAGTGCTATGTGATGTTGTTTTGCTATCCTGACAAAGCATAAATTTTACAAATTTTCCTTCTGTGAGGTTCCTTCTAGATCTTTCTGCAACTTTTCTATCTTAGCTCTCTACTTAATTAGTTTTCTAGCCTTCTTTCCAATGATCTTCGTCTCGGTATTCCTTTTCCCATTCTGATTCTTATCTTCTCTTGACAGAGTGACTGCGCTTTTGAGATTCTTTCCTAGGATTCAAGGGTAATACTTCTTTTTTATCTGGGATAGGTATTTCAGTCTTCTATGGGTCCTTTAGTGTTCATGGAACTTTGATATCTACATCGTTGTTGTTAAATAGCTTTGATTTGTTCTCCTGTTCATCAATCAAGTGTGCGATCCTTTTAGCTATAAAATCTTTTAACTCTTGCTTCTTCTATGCTAAAGCTTCTTCTTCTTCCTTTCTTCTGGTTTGATCTCTTTCAATCCAAGGTTTTCCTAGTAACATGGTAAATGGGGTATTGTCCTCAATAAATTTAATGATCTCAAAATCTTCTTCTGTCGAAGTTCCATTGACATTCATAGGTATTTGAGCAAGCTTCCCACATAGGGTTATCTATTTTCCTTTGAATAATCCTATTCCTCCCAGTGAAGGAACCATAGCAGGCTTCCCTAAAAGTTCCCAAGTTCTTTTTTTCATAACATTCATCTGTTTTTCCTTATCCAGAACACAGTCAACGTCAAAGTCTCCTAATCTTTCTTCAATGCATTCTTTTTATTTGAAGATCTCTAATGCATTCTTTTTCTTTGAAGATCTCTCAGAATTTGACATGTTGGTGGTCATTTAGGGTTTCTCTCATCTGTAACAATACTTTCTCTAATTCTTTATGGGATTCTTCCATAACCTTAGTTTCTAGATCTGCCTTAGGGTTTTCTTGGTTTAGATTCATTCTTTCAACTTTAGCAACCATTCAAGGGCAATCCAATACTTCATCGTCCATAGATTTACAACAAAGACAACTAGGTCTTTTTCCAGGACATTCCTTAGAAAGATGTCCCGATTTTCCACAATTGTAACATAGAGTTAATCCTCTCTTTCTTTTAAATAATTCCCAACCTTTCTTTAACTGCGCACCAGGATCATGGTATCTATCCTGCAAAAAATTCTTTCTAGGATCCTGCATCCACTTGTTAGTCCAAATATTCTTTCTGTGCATAGGTATAACATATCTTTCACTATTCTTATCAGATCTACATATATCAAGCCTTCTTTCATCTATTAGTGCCCTAATTTTCAAGCTAGGACAAATCTTATCAAGAATGCCTATATTCATACTTTAGAAACAAAAAATTCCACTAATCTTATCTTCAACAGAGAACAAAGCTTCTAGATCTAAAACCTTTTACTATTCTTACCTCTATCAGAGCATAGAGCTTGCAAATCTTACCTCTTTAGTCTCACTTTTACCTTTGTCAGGGCACAAAGCTCCCAGATCTTACCTCTTTTCTCTAGATCAAACTTCTTTTCTTAGCACAGAGCTTCACAGATCGAGTAGAATACTGTGCACAAGAGTGACATATCTACGCACAAATCTTTTACAATTTCAGGTCAGATTTTCGCACAAAGCTTCTTCTTCCTCAGTTCCTAGCAATCACAGTTTTAGTCCCGACAACAGAACCATTTGTTGGCAAAGTGGCAGCCCAGGGTTCAACGCTACAACAACGCACCAACAAAACCCTAACTACCGACACTTTTGACAACACCAGTGAAGCAGATGAAGTATCACCCGAGGTATAGGAAGGGGTGGTTGCAGGACTCAGATGTCTGCAACCTTAGCTGGGACACAAATATTTGATCCTAGTATTTAACAAAGCACTCAACAGTAATGTTTCATTAATATCTAACCAATATCTACTCCATAGCTAAAACAAAGCATCGTAGCATTCACCCATATCTAATGTATCTAAGAACTTAGCATAAAGAATTAGATCAGATCTAACATATTCAACCACTAACCAAGTTCACAGAGGTCATATCTAGCATCCAGATTGATCATAAGTACAAAGTATAAACATATCTATCTATCTATCTATCTATCTATGTCAACCACTTAGTAGATAACACATAAGTAAACCAACACTTTGCACAAAGTAGAGAAACACAACATATACGTGGTTCACCCCCACCCTGGGGCTACGTCCACCCACTCTTCTTCTTTATTAGATTCTTCAATCAGATATAGCCATAGAGCCACAAAAACCTTACTCCGCATATGACATAAGATATGGTCACCTCGCTAGATCCTCCTTCCTTGCGTTACAGCAAAAATCCCTTCACAGTCTGTTACAACCACTTGCACTTATCTTTGCAAGTTTCTCATAGTATGCACAAATCATTTACAATCCACACTTGCACTTAGAACAACATCACATAGATGCCTCTTCTCCCCTCCTTCTTCTATCGCCTAGACATCTATTTATACTTTACAAAATAGGCCTAAACATGGGTAAATCCATGGGCTGACATCCCATACCTGTTACATATTCCCAAATCCAAAAAAGGAACAAAAAGGGGCTAAGATCTCGCGATCTCTGATTCATCTTGCGCTCCACCTTTGACATGTTTTCGAAGTCCAAAATGGTCAAACTTGACCAAGGATATTTGAAAACCTGGTCGAGGGCCAACAGGTGATATTGACGATTTTTGCCTGAGTGTGCAGGACACTTGACAGATTGTGGATGCCAATGGAATCAATGGACCTCCTTGGACTCCGAATTGAGTCAGGGAGTGGCTTGTAATGGTTTGAGTATTTCATTTATGCATATGTGAAATATGGTTTTTTATAGTATGATTTTGTATATGGATCATTCACAATGTTTCGTTGATGGATGCAGGTTGATGAAAGCTTGTTGATATTACTCACATAAGGATTAAAGGGGCCAGGAACACAGACCAGATATTGAGGGAGAGGTGTGGAAGAATCCTTGCCCCAGCCTACTATCACTACCACCGTGGCTCAAATTTTAGGTTAATGATTACCTATTTCGAGAGGCCCACGATGTTGTGAGGGAAGACTGAGAGATTCGTTGACGAAGGTCCTTATTCCTTAGAATCCCTTAGTCTCTCACAAGGTCGCCCAAATAGAGTGATGACTCCAAGGGTTGAAAAAACTACCAAGCAAGTCAAAGACGTGTGGCACCCTTGGAGCACAGAGTGTGTCTTGAAGGGAATGTCGCGGAAATAAAAATTGAGTTAATGAATTTATGTGGCCTAGAAAACCTTGAGCGAATAATTAAACCTTGTAAAATCTTTAAGCATTTGCAAATTTAATTAATTCATTAAGGATCCAAATTATTAATTGCAAATCCCAAGTGAAAGTCTAAGCCTATTCCAAAATTAAGCCTAAGTCCAAGTTTCGTAATAAGTCTAAAAATAAATTATAAATTAAAAAGGGGGGATGAAGTAAAACAAGTTAATAATTAAAATGGGGTGAATTATATTTAAATATTGACGTAATACACATGTGTGCAAGAAAATGTAAGAATGCGTTTTTAAAATAAGAAAGAAATAAACATGAAAGAATGTGTATGCATAGAAAGGTATCAAGAGTCTAGTTAACACTAGTCTAACTAGAGAAGAATCCTATTTTAACTCAATTCAAAATTAGTAAGGCGTTAGTCATTAAATGAGAATATGGAGAATAAAGAGAAAACTAGGAGTGATTTAAGGAGCGCTTTTAGGAAAGGTGAGGGAAATTGAAGTTAATTAAAACAAATTTTGGAATTACTTGTGCAACTTGGGGAAAGGGTGACAAGTGTAAGGTGGAAATAATTCTAATTTATCTAATTAAAAAGTGAATTAATTATGCAAATGGGGATGTTTCATTCATGAAATTCCTATAAATAAAATGGTAAACAGGGGAAATGGATTACACGGGTTATTGGTAAAGTTACGTTGTTGAGTTATTTTGACTGGTTTTACTTGTGAGAGTTGGGATACCCATCTTGAGAGAGAGTGGTGGCTCTACCTTGCGAGGGAATCTAGGAGATAGAGGATTATGGTTTTGTGTGTCTGTCCCCTTTGTGTCTCGGGGGGATAAGGGGGAAGAAGAGTACCCATAACATTGACTGGGAGGTACCACTGAAGTCTCAATGATTAGCAAGTGGGAGGTCAGAAGGAGCACCTTAGTGGAAGAGCATCTCGCCTACATTGTCTTCTGTTACGATATTCTTATCTGAGTTGTATTTCTAGTTGTGTTAATATTTTATTTTCCATATAGAGTTCTTTTAAATTCACCATTCACTGTGATTGTAATTCTGATATCAATTCGTCATGATATTCGATGGGTTTTACTGTAATTTAGAATGTGGAATTCTAATTTTCTGGCATTTAAATTCTTAAGAAAGTATTGGATTTATTTGAAAAATGGGTCGTAATTTCCATCGAAGTGTTGAAATTTGAATAGCCAGCCAAGTTCCTGGTAAATTGTAATCATTTAAGGTAGTAATAAACCTTCCTTATGACTATATTGAATCAATAGATGCCCAACGAACTACCAGCCCCATAAAGGACAGAATGTGAAGGTGCAATGGGTTGGCGAGAGTCTCAAAGTAAATGTACAGGTTGGATTAATATCTGATCCGTTTCCTCGATGTACCCTCAACCAAAGGAATTTTTATTTTCATTAATATCTTATTTGTATGGTTTCGATTGATCATTGCCTTGGGGTGAGATCTTATCGAAATTTTATTAAAATTTTGGGGAAAGTCATGTTTGGTGCAGTCCTTGGTTTCTTTTCTGAATTTAACTTTGTTGTCAATAGAAACCATTTAGTTGTTTAGTATCAAGCCCTTCCTGTAGAAAATGTTATTCTGAGTTTATTCTTCAAGTGATTTTATTCGAGATCTCTTAGTAGTCGTGAAATTTCTTCCAACGCTTTAAGGAACAATTCATGTAGCAAACTTTACTTAGAGATTATTCTTAAAAAGATTATTTGAGCTCTCTCACTACATCGAAATTTCCTCCAAAGCTTAGAGGAACACTTTCTCTAGCGAAGTTTACTAAGAGATTATTCTTAAAGAGATTATTTGAGCTCTCTCATTAGAGAGAAATTTCCTCTAGCACTTAGGCGAACACTTCCTTTAGCGATCTGCCTCAAATGGGTCCGAAGTAGAAATCTCATCGTTCCCTTTTTAAAAATTGTTTTAGCGTTGTTTAAATTGTTGCTCTTTCTTTGATTCCCTACCAATTGGAGATCTTTGTTGTCCTTCTCCTTTCTGTAGTCCCTTGATGGTGGAAATCTACCTTGATATGCGCAGTGTTGGGCGTGAGCCCCGTCTCCTCCCCCACAAGATGCCTGGAAGGATGGGTGTGCTATCTTAGATCCTCCCTTAGGGTATAACTAAGGATTTGGGGCGTGATAAGGATCGCACAATGCCCATGTTCCTTGACCCTTCCTATAAAATTTCACTTAAATAAAAGTGATGCCTAAATTTAAAAGAACAATGCCTTAAGTTCCTGAATTTTTGCTTGTGTTTTTCCTCGGGGTACTCCCTTTTCGCCTTATGTGTGGGCGCTGCCTTGCGACTGTTGCGCAAGGATCATTCCTTCCCTTAAAATAAAAAGCAACTTATTAATCGATAATTCGTGTGTATCTTCACCATGTTGTGGGATGCATTTTCAATTCTCTCTTGAGTGTGTAGGGGAAATGCTTGGAGTTCGATTTCTTTCAAAGGAGGGTTAATATCCTTCTACTCCAAATTGGATCACCATAAACTTCACTTCTAGTTTAACACCTTGTTGGATGGATTAAACCTTATAACCCTTAAGGAATGTGTAGGTAGCATTGAAACTTTTTCTCTACACTTAAGAAGTTGATCTTCCTAGAGTCCCAAATATCAAATTTTAGTTTAATAGTTGAAACCCTTTGTTGTTTCAACAAGACTAGTTCTCCTTATTCTTAACTGGATTGTAGTTAGCATTGAACCCCTAGCATATGGTTAATAAGTTGTATATCCCTTATTACCTTATATGAAATTGTAAGTTGATTGATTTCTTTATTTTTACTGTAGGGTGTTTTAAATTTATTATATGAATTTACAAGCCAACTTGAGACCTTATTGATATGTTTAAGTAAGGATGATTTTTCTTGATTCCCTCAATGGATATACAAGAGGTTGAATTCTATTCAATTTATTTATTGACCTCCTTATGGCACCTTGAATGGATGTAATTGGTTAATGAAGTCTTAATGTGTTTCTTATTAAGATAAGTCATTTTTAAAGATATTTAGTTGTGCTACAT
Organism: Picea glauca; assembly: GCA_000966675.3. NCBI lineage: Eukaryota > Viridiplantae > Streptophyta > Pinopsida > Pinales > Pinaceae > Picea > Picea glauca. Next base: position 483,498 of record JZKD02S1016727.1, on the reverse strand, counting down.
AAGGATGGTACTTGTTACAGTAGATTGATGCAATTGATAAATGAGTCTTGACATAAATGAACTTAACTCAGGCAAGGTTCTAAAGATGGGCGCAAAAGATCTCTACCTAGTATTGGACTCTTACTTATGCTTGCATAGATTTTATAAATCCTTAAAGTCTTATGCTCTTACTGAATTTCACTTGTTTATGGATGAATGGTGGATTAAATTAATGTTTATTATGAATGATTTATAAGGTGGATACATAATGTAAAAGTGGTTTTACATTAATGGTTTTTATGAATGATTTATAAGTGGATACCTAATGTAAAAGTGGTGTTAAATTAATGGATTGTTTTAGAAGATTGATCTTCTTATGGGTTTTTATAATGAAAATACAATCTTATATTTTCCTTACATACTCCTAGAAGACATTCCTAGATATGAAAATATATTTTGGAACCTATGAGATTAAGTTGTATTTACGCTCTTGTTTTATTATTCGTTATGAATGTCCTTTTTCTCATTTACACTCCTTGTTTCTTCAAAAATGGCAAGTATAGTAGAATATCTAGTTGCGCCATGAATAATTGATGTGTAGGTGAAATTGATGATCTAGTTTTGATTGTGGATGATGTTGGATTAATGGGATTTATATACCTCCTTGTTCCTCAGAACAATCGTGAGTCCTAAGACCTTAAGTGGTCAAAATCAATCCGATGAATTTTGGACTTGAAGTTTGGTTATGTGTCTTGGAGGTCCTAACCTTGCAGGGTAGGTTGGGCGGGTAGGTCTTTATTATTTAGTGATATGGTGGATCATTATTTATATTTTTCTTCAATTGATTGTGACGTGTTGAACTATGTCACTATTTATGTTTATGTGTTGATCATGTGTCGCTTGTAATTTTATTAGTTTATGTTGTGACGATTTTAAATTCCTAATGCAAAAAAAAAAAAAAATACCTATTGTACATCGTTATTCGTTGTCATAATAGAGGGGTCATTAAATATGGTATCAGAGTAGGTTCAACCCTGCGACTTTGGATAATTACGCCTTCCACTATATTTAGCATGAGATTAATAATGTATCCCTAATTAATTGAAAATTTTCCATGCAATTAATCATGGTTAGAGGATGCCGTGGAGGTAGACAACGTTCTTTTAGGGGGAAGAGGTGTGAGGCCTCCTATAGAATCCACGCTAGAAGGGTCTAACCCCGAGGGAGAATAAAAATTCATTGGGCAAGAGAAAATTGTTGTGGGGGTTGTGGTAGGTTTGATGAGGTCCTTTCAGAGGATTTCAGAGGCCTTGATTAACCAACTAGATAGAGATGAGGCTAGGGTGCCTGTACCCAATGAGGATTCACAACATGCTCTAGATGGTAGTGGTAGAATCCACATAGAACTCAAGAAGGTGAAGTTTCCTGAGTTCATGGGTGCCACAGACGATGCAGACGCCGAGGCATGGTTGGAGAGCATGGCGATGTGCTTTGCACTTCGTGACTACAGCTCCAACATGAAATTCTACATGGTGGTATTTTCATTGAAGGGGAGCGCTCTGATATCATTTACTTAGTACGTTTTGGTCTCCCCTTAAATATGGTTGAAATAAGATCTAGTGTTCCTCAATACCTTTGAATGCAATTGTAAGTTGACATTCGATTCTTGTATTATTGTTGGGTCTTCCTTTAGTTATTTTAATTGGGTTTATAAGTCAACTTTGGGATATTCATTTTATTGTTTAAATAAAAATTGATCTTCTTTAAATTATCCTTATATATGGATATGAAAGATAGCATATAATTTGTCTTATCTAATTCGTAAATTATAGGTTGAACTTCCTATAGTTCTTGCAATGGAAATGTAAGATAGTGTTGGAATCTTTCCATATTGCTTGTTATGATTGAACCTATTTGTTATTTTAAAATGGATATGCAAGTAGTAGGCTTCTTATTAATTTCTAATTATGATTGATTTCTTATAGTTAAA
>JZKD02S1016727.1:431601-470956 GCA_000966675.3 Picea glauca | reverse complement strand
CCAATTGATTATAATTATGAATTTTGAATATTAGTGGATTTATAAAATGTTTACATTAAATTATTTGTTTTGTTTAAATTGATAATGTATATTAGTTTAGTTTTTATGGATATTACTGTTAGGTATGCATTGAGACACATGGTTTTTGATCTCCATATTAACTCTTATATTCAAAACAATAAACAAAAGACTTTACCAAGTAATTGGACATGAGTAGTTAAAAAATATGTTAGAGAGATATTCTTTCACATTAAATATTTTTTTTCCAACAATATTTGGGAGGAAAAGTGGTGAATGGCTCCTTCTTTGTACCGGCACAGATACTGTCTGATTACTTCTCTCAAAGACTCTGATCTTTAGAATTATGTCCACACATATATACCTGGTGGTATCATTTTTCTCTTATCTAGTTGTAAATAGTTCTGGATGTCATGCTTAGATAAGTGAATGCACCAAAAAGTAGTAAGTATGCTGCGACATACTCCCATGTAAGTAAAATGGAATTAATATATTTTATACTGTTAATATTTTTAATACTTTAATATTATATTTTATAATATGAATATTATTTAATATTTTAATATTGATGTATTAAATTACCATAGATTCATGGTAACCTTGGATTTATCAAGAGCTGAGAGGGATCAATTTCCGGAGGTATCCCTTTGGACCCTTGATAGATCCAAGGTTAAGATGAATCTATGCGGCGTTATTGTATTATGGGAGAGATGGTGAGGCATAAATATGATGAGGAGAGATGTTGAGGCGTAAATATGATGAGTAGTTAGATGACTCAATTAAAAATAACAATAGTAGTAATAATAATAATTATAAAAGTAAGACTATAGTTATTGCATCTATAACAATGAAGTGCTTTACAACCCATAATTAAAAATATTAATTATTATTATAAAATTAAAGTCCGCAATGTTATTGCAGCCCATTATGGAGGAGATGTTGAGAATATGATGAATAGTTAGATGACTCAATTAAAAATAATAATTATAATTGCTTGAATAGATTTAATTAAATGCAATTGTTTGACATTCTTAACTAGGACATTGGTTTCTTGGTGCTTAACTCTTGGTGCTTAACTCAACATGACAATTCCACTATAATACCAATTGATTCCAAACACTCCAACTCTGCGTGCTCCTTGCGACATAATTTCTTCAACTGCTCACTTGGTTGGAATATTCTAATACCTAAACCTGTCCTGTGCACACCTTGCATGACTTTGTGCTATACTTTCACTTCTGTTGGTATAAGAACAACTCTATCTCTCCTGATCTTTTCTGAGGTAAAACTCAAAATATTGTCAATGCACCCCTTGCGAACCTTCACTGCACTCCTTGCAGGAATTCTCAGGATGAGAAGAAATTAAAAATTATACTCTCCCCCTCATAGACTTCATCCATTCAACATGAAATCATACACATAAATCATTGAAACCAATGCATAACAGAGAATATAAGCAACCTGTAAACATACCATTCGATAGATGCAAACAGTAACCATAACCTTGAATCAAAGCATTCTTATATTAATTCAAGTGCTTCTGTACATGGTTTTCTATAGCAACAACTATTTGCTCAAGCAACTTCCACAGTCTTTGTTCTTCTCTTCTCTCCTATGCTCTATTGCTCTACAACTTCTACTCTTGCAATTGAGAATTATACAATACATACGAGGGATATTTCTTGAGTTTTCCCTCCTACAACTCTAATCTATCTTATCAAAATTAAAGTCTAAAACTACTTTACATTTATTACATTAAATGCCTCCAACCGACAGATGAGAGCAACACTAAAGATATGCATTACAATCCCCAAAAAATTTAAGAACAATTATGTCCTCCCAGTTATTACATTAATGTTTCATCTTTCAAATTTCAAACATCTTCAAAATGCGCGCTGGTGCGTATCCATATATCCTCCGCTTGTGCTTTGCTGGCGATGCTCCTGCATAACACTCTCATAGTACAACCTCCTATTCTCTTTCTTATTTCCCAATTCCTCCATAAATCTTTATAACCAAATCATTTCTTTACTAGCCTCTGTAGCAACAACATACTCTTCTTATATAGTTGAAAGTGCAACAACGTTTTGCAGTTTCGAAATCCAACTTACTGTTGTTCCACCTATAGTAAAAACATACCCTGTGGTGATCCTCGTGCTATCTTTATCACCTACCATATATGAATCAACATATCCCCATAGAACAATGTCTGAACCTCCATAACATAATGCATGAGTAGAAGTACCTCTTAAATACCTAAGAATCCACTTTACTGCCTCCCAATGTTCTTTACTTGGATTGCTCATATACCTTCTGACAACTCCCACTACATGTGCAATATATGATCTTGTGCAAACCATCACATACAACAAGTTGCCTACTGTTGATGAATAAGGGGCCCTAGACATGTATTCTATCTCCTCATGTTTCTTGGGATACATTTCCTTAGTTAAATTGAAATGGTTGGCCAAAGGTGTACTATAACATCTCTCTCTTGCAAGCACATGTTATCCACTTATTCTTTAAGGACACTTGCGTGCAAGTGATCCGGTTATAGTACATGGTTATATATTTTACTTATGGATTTTTATGATGATGTTGATGGTTGTGATTCAATTTTATTTGATATATATGTATTGACAGGTGATGTTGGCATAGGAGCAAACCCAGGGTTCAACGCTATAACAACGCACCAACAAAACCCTAACTACCGGCCCTTTCGGCAACACCTGCGAAGAAGATGAAGTCTCACCAAAGGTAGAGGAAGGGGTGGTTGTAGGACTCAGATGTATGCAACCTTAGCTGGGACACAGATCTGTGATCCTAGTATTTAACAGAGCACTCAACAGTAATCCTTCATCAATATCTAACCAATATCTCCTCCATAGATAAAACAGAGCATAGCAGCCTTCACCCAGATCTAATGTATCTAAGCATTTAGCATAAGGAATTAGATCAGATATAAAAAATTCAAGCACTAAGGAAGTTCACAGAGGTTATATCTAGCATCCAGATTCATGATAAGCACAAAGTATAAACATATCTATCTATCTATCTATGTCAAGCACTTAGAAGATAACACATAAGTACACCAACACATCGCACAAAGAAAAGCAACACAACATATACGTGGTTCACCCCCACCATGGGGCTATGTCCACCAACTCTTCTTCTTTATTAGCTTCTTCAATCAGATACATGCACAGAGCCACAAAAACCTTACTCCGCATAGGACATGAGATCTACGCAGCTTGTTAGATCCTCCTTCCGTGCGTTACAACATAAATCCATTCACAGTCTATTACAACCATTTGCACATAGCTCTGCAAGTCTCTCATAGTATGCACAAAGCATTTACAAGCCACACTTGCACTTAGAACAACATCACGTAGATGCCTCTTCTCCCCTCCTTCTTCTATCACCTAGACATATATTTATACTTTACAAAATAGGCCTAAACATGGGTAAATCCATGGGCCAACATCCCATACCCATTACAAATTCCTAAATCCCAAAAAGGACCAAAAAGGGGCCAAGATCCCACGATCTCTGCTTCGTCTTGCACTCCGCCTTTGATAGGATGTCAAAGTCACAAATGGTCAAACTTGACCAAGGATCTCTCAAAACTTGGTCGAGGGACAACATGCCCCCAACACTCACCTGTGACTCATCCCGAGTCACTCTGATGTAGGAAGTTTTTCTTCAAAATCCTCGTGCTTGGATCAAGTTGCTTCTACTTGTTGTTGTGCTACAACCTCATGTTCAACAAACTCTTGGATGACTCCATCGTTCACAGTTCCTTCCAGGCATTGTTCAACTGTATTAACAACCTGATCTATTTATGCTCCTCGGCCTTCAACTTCTGTGAACAATTGGTAGGCATTATCTTGCACGGGTTGGAGTCTCTGAGTTACTTCCATAACTCTTCTCTGAATAACATGAATCTGCTGCTGGGCAATGTGTTTCTCTTGATATCTCTTCATTCTTTCCATAGCTGACAGGAGCTTCAACTGTGCCTGTATCGTTTCGGTTTGATACTTCGCCTCTTGGAGTTGCGATTCCAATGCTCTTGGTTTTGGACTCTCAGTGAGTTGCTCATATATCAGGGCACTACGATCACTCATCTGATTGTATTCCATAGCAAGGGCCTTTAGTCTCTCAACTGCGCTCCTAGCAGTTGCTTCTCTTTGGTCCTTCACATCCTATGGGGTCTCACGCATTGCGCGTAGTTATAAGTCTGCGATGCATTGTTGTAGCTGCTAGATCACTTCTTCAATATGATCTAATTGTTGTGTAACTCAATCTTATACCTTTATTTCTACGACTGTCACATAGTGAAGTGCTCTGTTGACCGCTTCCTTTACTTCGAGCTGCTCGGTGAGCAACTGTTCTTTTCCTTGTTGTAGCTGTGATTTTTCTTCGTCAAACTTCGCTTGGAGGTAATATTTTCCTATTTTGTAGCTCGATGTTGTTCTTTAAGTACTCCTTGTACTTGTGTCAAAGCCTGGGTGGCTTGTTCTGTTTCCTCTTGTGCTCATCGAAGGAAATCTTCGACTGTATCAACTAATTGGTGGAGTTGAGTTGGCTCATCTCCCAACTCTGGTTTTACCAATGGAAAAGGCATGGTGGAGACTGCACGGCTGGAATGTAGTGCGTGTTGTACCCCTCAGAGTTCAATTTCAATCCTATCATACATTGCTTCCTGCTTGGCCTCTTTTTTTTCTGCTATTTCCATCGAAGCATCGTTCAGGGATGCTATGAGGAAGTTGAAGTCGTTATAGGTGAGGACAGTCTGCATATTGGTCATGGAGGATTTTGAATTCTTCCGAGAAGAAGGTTTCGGAGGCAAACCCTTCCTCTTCTTTAGGGGATCAACCTCGTCTCCTTGCTTCTGTTTGACTTCTTTGTCATCTAAATCTTTTCCATCACCTCCTTGCTCTGGTGATATGGAAGCAGTCTTCACAGATGCACTGTCTAATCCTTGTACCTCTTTGGTCTTCTTTGTCCTACTTGGTCTGGGTGTATCCTACGTAGTTTCTGGGATGTCAATGTCAGATATCTCTGTGGGGTTGGCGGGGATAAGGAGATTAGCAGAACATTCCTTAGTAATCTCCTCAAGGTCCTCCTCTGTCATCTTGTAGTAGGACTGAAGTTGTTTCTTATGTTCATCAACGCACACTGTAATATAAATGAAATTTTGATATGCGTTGAAATTCATCAAAGGACGAAACCGGTGTAGAGTGTTCGAAGTCATGCGAGGCTCGAATTGGATGGCTCTCTTCATCCGATCGTAGTAGGTATGAAAAACAAAATTTTTCTACCACTGTTTGTTCATATCGCTGGAATACCAAAGTGTACTGAAATTCACGACCAGCGGATCAAATGGCTCGATGTCGGGGAAGGTTTCACCTTTCGACATCTCCCAGGCGATGAATGTGATAAGGATCAAAAGCCAACTAAAATGGAATTCGTAACCTTGATCTTGTGCTTCTTTGCAGTCAAGTTCCAATTGATTCACTAGGTACTTCGCCCAGTTCATCTGTAGGCCTTCCGTGCACTTCCTTGGGAGGTTGACTACAAAGCCAGTGACTTGGGTAGGTCGGTTATTTCTTACTAAATTACCTGCAATCAACTGACAGGCAAGGTGCACTACACCACTCTAGATAGAAGCTACCTTATAGCCTCACGTCCCCTTCTCGACATCTCTGTAGGTGTCCTTGATCTTCTATGCAAGAGCGTGATCCATGGCATTTCCTAGATACAAATCCTATGGATCAGGTCCCTGCATACTCAACCCTATGATCCGATTGATCAGTGTCAGATCAACTGTAATATGACGGTCTAGCCACAAATAATCGCCATGGTAACAATAAAGCAACAGCTTGACACATGCATTCAACTCCTGGTGTTTTCCGAAGTGTGGGATCTTCATGACGTTCTGTAGGGTGGATTGTGCGAGGTTATGGGTCCACGTCTGGGGGATTATATTTTAATTCTTCCCCTTCATTATGGTCAGGTAATTATGTGGGGAAATCATGTTATAGACTTTTTCGGTCATCGAGGTTGAAGTCACTAAACTTCAACGCTGCAATCCTGTCTTGGTCTGCTTGAAATGCGTGGATCCCCTTCGGGAGGTTCGCAGTGACCAAGGTGTACTCGAAATCTCTGGGAACACTATCTTGATTTACTGCACTGCTCAGAGGTGGTATGTAGGTGGGTAATATAGTCGAGATCAATTTGGCATTCACTAGATCATCCTTGTGCTTGGTTCGCTTTTCATTTGATGGTCGGGATGGTTCGGCTCCGCGAGAAGTCAATGAATATGCTTGCATTGTTCTTGTGGATGAAGCCTATACACCTACAAATAATCCTCTCTCCGACATGACTCTTTCAGTCATCAGGTCGAGGAGTACTTCTGTCACAGATTCTTCGACTGTGTTGAGCTCCTTAGACATATGCACTCGGGATTAACTAGATCGGGTTCAGATTAACTTAGACAATGCAATGGAATAGATGGAAACAATGCGATGATCACTTTTCATGATCAACTTAGTATGCGGGCTCAAATTCTTGGTTAGAAAAAGTGCTCTCAATGCATGACGCGACGTGATAAATAGGTAACTCGATAATTGGTCGCTTGCAATGGGTATGAAGCCTTCATGAACTCGGTTCTGTCTGTTATGGCACGGTCCCAACGGTATGATGGCGAACCATAAATTCCTTTCTACCCATTTGGAGGGTTGGTCGAATGGTTATATCGTCCCCAACGGATATATTGCTTCGCCATGGCGAAGTGCCATGTGATGCTATTTTGCTATCCCGATGAAGCACCAATTTTGCAAATTTTCCTTCTACGAGGTTCCTTCTGGATATTTCTGCAACTTTTCGATCTTAGCTCTCTACTTACTTAGTTTTCTAGCCTTCTTTCTAGTGAGCTTCATCTCGGTATTCCTTTTCCCATTCTGATTCTTATCTTCTTTTGACAGAGTGACTTTGCGCTTTTGAGATTCTTTCCTAGGATTCAAGAGTAATACTTCTTTTTTATCTGGGATAGGTATTTCAGTCTTCTATGGGTCCTTTAGTGTTCTTGCAACATTAATATCTACATCGTTGTTGTTAAGTAGATGTGATCTCTTCTCTTGTTCTTCAATCAAGTGTGCAATCCTTTTAGTTATAAAATCTTTTAACTCTTGCTTCTTCTATGCTAAAGATTCTTCTTCTTCATTTCTTCTGGCCTGATCTCTTTCAATCCAAGGTTTTCCTAGTAACATGGTAAATGGGGCGTTGTCCTTAATAAATTTAATGATCTCAAAATATTCTTCTGTCGTAGTTCCATTGACATTCATAGGTATTTGAGCGAGCTTCCCACATAGGGTTATCTATTTTCCTCTGAATAATCCTATTCCTCCTAGTGAAGGAACCATAACAGGCTTCCCTAAAAGTTCCCAGGTTCTTTTTTTCATAACATTCACCTATTTTTCCTTATCTAGAACACAGTCAACGTCAAAGTCTCCTAATCTTGCTTCAATGCATTCTTTTTATTTGAATATCTCTGATAATTTGACATGTTGGTGGTCATTCAGGGTTTCTCTCATCTGTAACAATAATTTCTCTGACTCTTTCTAGGATTCTTCCATAACCTTAGTTTTTGAATCTGCCTTAGGGTTTTCTTGGTTTAGATTCATTCTTTCAACTTTAGCAACCATTCTAGGGAAATCCAATACTTCATGGTCCATATCTTTACAACAAAGACAACCAGGTCTTTTTCCAGGGCATTTCTTAGCAAGATGTCCTGGTTTTCTGCAACTGTAACATAGGGTTAATCCTCTCTTTCTTTTAAATGATCCCCAACCTTTCCTTAACTGCGCACCAGGATCATGGTATCTATCCTGCAAAAAATTCTTTCTAGGATCTTGCATCCACTTGTTAGTCCAAATATTCTTTCTATGCATAGGTATAACATATCTTTCACTATTATTATCAGATCTACATATATCAAACCTTCTTTCATCTATTAGTGCCCTACTTTTTAAGCTAGGACAAATCTTATCAAGCATGCCTAGATTCATACTTTAGAAAAAAAAATTTCCACTAATCTTATCTTCAGCAGAGAACAAAGCTTCCAGATCTAAAACTTTTTACTATTCTTACCTCTATCATAGCACAGAGCTTGCAAATCTTACCTCTTTAGTCTCACTTTTACCTTTCTCAGGGCACAAAGCTCCCAGATCTTACCTCTTTTCTCAAGATCAGACTTATTTTCTTAGCACAGAGCTTCACAGATCAAGTAGAATACTGCGCACTAGAGCGACAAATTTACACACAAAGCTTTCACAATTTCAAGTTGGATCTTCGCACAAAGCTTCTTCTTCCTCAATTTCCAACAATCACATTTTCAGTCTCAACAAAGGAACCATTTGTTGGCATAGGGGCAGACCCAGGGTTCAACGCTATAACAATGCACCAACAAAACCCTAAATACCGACCCTTTCAACAACACCTGCGAAGTAGATGAAGTCTCACCCGAGGTAGAGGAAAGAGTGGTTACAAGAATCAGATGTCTACAACCTTAGCTGGGACAAAAATATGTGATCCTATTATTTAACAGAGCACTTAGCAGTAATCCTTCATCAATATCTAACCAATATCTACTCCGCAGATAAAACAGAGCATCACAACATTCACCCAGATCTAATGTATCTAAGAACTTAACATAAGGAATTAGATCATATCTAACAGCTTCAACCACTAACCAAGTTCACAGAGGTCATATCTAGCATCTAGATTCATCATAAGTACAAAGTATAAACATATCTATCTATCTATCTATGTCAAGCACTTAGAAGATAACACATAAGTAAACCAACACATCGCACAAAGTAGAGAAACACAAAATATACGTGGTTCACCCCTACCTTGGGGCTACGTCCACCAACTCTTCTTCTTTATTAGATTATTCAATCAGATACAACCACAGAGCCACAAAAACCTTACTCCGCATAGAACAAGAGATCTGCGCACCTCGCTAGATCCTCCTTCCTTGCGTTACAACACAATTCCCTTCACAATCTGTTACAACCACTTGAAATTATCTCTACAAGTCTCTCACAGTATGCACAAAGCATTTACAAGCCACGCTTTCACTTAGAACAACATCACATAGATTCCTCTTCTCCCTTCCTTCTTCTATCGCCTAGACATCTATTTATACTTTACAAAATAGGCCTAAACATAGGTAAATCCATGGGCCGACATCCCATACCCGTTACATATTCCCAAATCCCAAAAAGGAACAAAAAGGGGTCGATATCTCGCGATATCTGCTTCATCTTGCACTCCACCTTTGACAGGTTGTCGAAGTCCAAAATGGTCAAACTTGACCAAGGATCTCTGAAAACTTGGTCGAGGGCCAACATGTGATATTGACGATTTTTGCCTGAGTGTGTAGGACACTTGACAGATTGTGGATGTCAATGGAATCAATGGACCTCCTTGGACTTCAGATTGAGTCAGGGAGTGGCTTGTAATGGTTTGAGTATTTCATTTATGCATATGTGACATATGGTTTTTTATAGTATGATTTTGTATATGGATCTTCACAATGTTTCGTTGATGGATGCAGGTTGACGAAAGCTTGTTGATATTAATCACATAAGGAGTAAAGGGGCCAGGAACACAGACCAGATATTGAGGGAGAGCTGTGGAAGAATCCTTGTCCCATCCTACTATCACTACTATTGTGGCTCGAATTTTAGGTTAATGATTACCTAGTTCGAGAGGCCCACGATGTTGTGAGGGAAGACTGAGACAGTCGTTGACGAAGGTCCTTATTCCTTAGAATCCCTTATTCTCACAAGGTCTCCTGAATAGAGTGATGAATCCAAGGGTTGAAAAAACTACCAAACAAGTCAAAGGCGAGTGGCACCCTTGGAGCACAGAGTGCGTCTTGAAGGGCACGTCACGAAAATAAAAATTGAGTCAATGAATTTATGTGGCCTAGAAAACCTTGAGAGAATAATTAAACCTTGTAAAATCTTTAATCATTTATGAATTTAATTAATTCATTAAGGATCCAAATTATTAATTGCAAATCCCAAGTGAAAGTCTAAGCCTATTCAAAAATTAAGCCTAAGTCCAAGTTTGGTAATAAGTCTAAAAATAAATTATAAATTAAAAAGGGGGGATGAAGTAAAAYAAGTTAATAATTAAAATGGGGTGAATTATATTTAAAGATTGAMATAATACACATGTGTGCAAGAAAATGTAAGAATGCATTTTTAAAATAAGAAAGAAATAAACATGAAAGAATGTGTATGCATAGAAAGGTATCAAGAGTCTAGTTAACACTAGTCTAACTAGTGAAGAATCCTATTTTAACTCAATTCAAAATTAGTAAGGCGTCAGTCCTTAAATGAGAATATGGAGAATAAAGAGAAAACTAGGAGTGATTTAAGGAGCGCATTTAGGAAAGGTGAGGGAAATTGAATTTAATTAAAATAAATTTTGGAATTACTTGTGCAACTTGGGGAAAGGGTGACAAGTTTAAGGGGGAAATAATTCTAATTTACCTAATTAAAAAGTGAATTAATTATGCAAATGGGGATGTTTCATTTATGAAATTCCTATAAAGAAAATGGTAAACTAGGGAAATGGATCACACGGGTTATTGGTAAAGTTATGTTGTCGAATCATTTTGACTGATTTTACTTGTGAGAGTTGAGATACCCATCTTGAGAGAGAGTGGTGGCTCTACCTTGCGAGGAAATCTAGGAGATAGAGGATTATGGTTTTGTGTGTCTGTCCCCTTTGTGTCTCAGGGGGATAAGGGGGAAGAAGAGTACCCCTAACATTGAATGGGAGGTACCACTGAAGTCTCAATGATTAGCAAGCGGGAGGTTAGAAGAAGCGCCTTAGTGGAAGAGCATCTCGCCTATGTTGTCTTCTGTTACGATATTCTTATCTGATTTGTATTTCTAGTTGTGTTAATATTTTATTTTCCATATAGAGTTTTTTAAATTCACCATTCATTGTGATTGTAATTCTGATATCGATTCATCATGATATTTGATGGGTTTTACTGTAATTTAGAAACTGGAATTCTAGTTTTATGGCATTTAAATTCTCAAGAAAGTATTGGATTTATTTGAAAAATGGGTCGTAATTTCCATTGAAGTGTTGAAATTTGAATAGCCAGCCAAGTTCTTAGTAAATTGTAATAATTTCAGGTAGTAATAAGCCTTCCCTTATGACTATATTGAATCAACGGATGCCCAACGAACTACCAACCCCATAAAGGATAGAATGTGAAGGTGCAATGGGTTGGCGGGAGTCTCAAAGTAAATGTACAGGTTGGATTAAGATCTGATCCATTTCCTCAATGTACCCTTGGCCAAAGGCATTTTTATTTTCATTAATATCTTATTTGTATGGTTGCGATTGATCATTGCCTTGGGGTGAGCGCTTATCGAAATTTTATTAAAATTTTGGGGAAAGTCATGTTTGGTGCAGTCCTTGGTTTCTTTTCTGAATTTAACTTTGTTGTCAATAGAAACCATTTAGTTGTTTAGTATCAATCCCTTCCTTTAGAAAATGTTATTCTAAGTTTATTCTTCAAGTGATTTTATTCGAGCTCTCTCAAGAGTCGTCAAATTTCTTCCAATGCTGAAAGGAACAGTTCATGTAGCGAACTTTACTCAGAGACTATTCTTAAAGAGATTATTTGAGCTCTCTCACTAGATTGAAATTTCCTCCAAATCTTAGAGGAACACTTACTCTAGCGAAGCTTACTCAGAGATTATTCTTAAAGAGATTATTTGAGCTCTCTCATTAGAGCGAAATTTCCTCTAGCACTTAGGTGAACACTTCCTCTAGCGATCTGCCTCAAATGGGTCCGAAGTAGAAATCTCATTGTTCCTTTTTTAAAATTTGTTTTAGCATTTTTTAAATTGTTGTTATTTCTTTGATTCCCTGCCAATTGGAGCTCTTCATTGTCCTTCTCCTTTCTGCAGTCCCTTGATGGTGGAAATCTACCTTGATATGCGCAGTGTTGGGCGTGAGCCCCGTTTCCTCCCCCACGAAATGCCTGGAAGGATGGGTGTGCTATATTAGATCCTCCCTTAGTGTCTAACTAAGGATTTGGGGCATGCTAAGGATCACGCAATGCCCATGTTCCTTGATCCTTCCTATAAAATTTCATTTAAATAAAAGTGATGCCTAAATTTAAAAGAACAATGCCTTAAGTTTCTGAATTTTCGCTTGTGTTTTTCCTCGGGGTACTCCCTTTTCGCCTTATGTGTGGGCGTTTCCTTGCAACTGTTGCACAAGGATCATTCCTTCCCTTAAAATAAAAAACAACTTATTAATCGATAATTCATGTGTATCTTCACCATGTTGTGGGATGCATTTTCAATTCTCTCTTGAGTGTGTAGGGGAAATGCTTGGAGTTCGATTTCTTTCAAAGGAGGGTTAATATCCTTCTACTCCAAATTAGATTGCCATAAAATTCACTTCCATTTTAACACCTTTTTGGATGGATTAAACCTTATAACCCTTAAGGAATGTGTAGGTAGCGTTGAAACCCTTTCTCTACACTTAAGAAGTTGATCTTCCTAGAGTCCCAAAAATCAAATTTTAGTTTAATAGTTGAAACCCTTTGTTGTTTCAACAAGACTAGTTCTCCTTATTCTTAACTAGATTGTAGTTAGCATTCAAGCCCTAGCATATGGTTAATAAGTTGTATCTCCCTTATTCCCTTATATGAAATTGTAAGTTGATTGATTTCTTTATTTTTACTGTAGGGTGTTTTAAATTTCTTATATGAATTTACAAGCCAACTTGAGACCTTATTGATATGTTTAAGTAAGGATGATTTTTCTTGATTCCCTCCATGGATATACAAGATGTTGACTTCTATTCAATTTATTTATTGACCTCCTTATGGCACCTTGAAAGAATGTAATTGGTTAATGAAGTCTTAATGTGTTTCTTATGGCACCTTGAATGGATGGATGGCGACTAACAAGATTGTGCCTCCTCCCTCCCTTCACCCCTACGCCAACCCCATCCCCCTCCGCTCCCTCCAATCTTGCACCCAAATCATCTCCCCCATCCCCAACCCCCTATCCTCCATGTAACACATTGGTTTTGATACCTCTCAACTAGAATGTATTTTGGAAATATGACTTAGCTTAGTGAGCCACTAAATTTGAAAGGGTTGGAGTGCCTATAAATGCAATACTTAAATATATATTAATAAAAATAAATCATTGGCTATGATAGGAACTAGGAAAAGAGGCAGGGGGCTATGATTCCAAGAGAGAGGGGGCTGAGGTGCTAACTCCTTTTTTTAATCATTTATGTTACCCACGTTGGGTGAGGGGGCACATGAGTCTCTTGGGGAGAAAATGTTACCTCTTGGGATGCGCGAGTCTCCTCGGGATACCATTTCCTTAATATCTAAACCATCCTAATGGTTGTTTAGGGTAGGTACATTCATTTGTTTTTCATGGTTGTTTACTCCTTGGTTCATTCTTGTTGATCATGGTTCCCTATTTTTTCCTCATTATTGTTTATTCGTGTGCTCCTCGTCTAAGAATGGAAACGAATGGTTGGAGGCTCGTATGATTTAAATATTGCTTTAAGAATTTATTGATCATTCTAGAAGGGAATGGATTCATGTGTGCATGATGTTGATGGCAGTTCTTAAAGAACTATCCACAATTGAGAATTCTTGGAGTTTCCAACATTGACATTTCCTTACTAGTAGAACTAGAGCCTTGGAAAGTAATTGGAACAACCAAAGGGATGGAATGGAAGAGAAAGGGGTTCGTTTCTTTGGGTTGTGTAGGCATAAGGGGAAGAGAGATGGAAATTGGAAATTTTATGTGGTTGGAAAATATAAGAGCATGTTAGCTAAATTTTATGTGTTTACATTTGGCCCAGGACCCATCCTTGTGGATTCGTAGCCCTGACTTAGGGGCGACTTGCTGTTGAGATTTAGAACAACAACATATACGGTTGGTTAGGATGTTCTTGGTCTACAACCATTTGGTGAAATATTTAATTAAAGATAAGTTCTCTCTTTGTTTTTTGTGTAATTTATATTTTTTTGTGTAAATTTATCTTTGAGATGTATTTTCGTGTGCATACTTATTGATTATTGTTGTTCATGGAAGATTGTTCATTTCTTGGATGTTTGAGCATGAATATTGTTAATTTCATGTGTTGAATCCATGTTTCTTGATTTAAAGAATGGAATAGAATTAAACTCAGTCCAATATGTAAATCTGAATTGAATATTGGTATCAGATCTTCAGCAGGGAAGAAATTCCTTGGTTTGATGATCTGGGTATTTTACAAGCGGTTTTAGAGAAGAGTATTTAATTTTTATTGTAATGATTAAGTCTCAAAGTGCTATCAGAACATTCTAGAAGGGGATTTTGAGGTAGTGTGACCCAACCTATTTGTGGATGGGTATGTCAAATATTTGTATCAAAGCTATAGGTTACAATGTTGGGCCTTCAAGGGCTTGCTATACAACATAAGTGGTTTGGATTAGTCTCCTTTTGGGATGAAAGTTAACTACTATGGATATCCATGAAGCCGACCCAATAGACTTTTGATTCCATTCTTTGTGCATGTAGTAGTTAATGTCTCTTGGAATGGTTAACTGGTTTATAATATCATAAAAGGAGACTACGTTGGTTTGGAGAAACTACTCGATGTTTCAATCTTAGAGTAGGGATGATCCTTAGGAGTTTAATAATTGGTTTACACTTTAGCTGATGAATATGAGGTTGAATATAAGGTTGTTGAGGGAAATAGTTATATTACTACTTGTGTTAAATGTTTGAGAATAGAGGAAGAGCACGATGAGTTTAACAATGTGCCTGATCGAGATTCCATCGCATGGACTGGAATGATAACTAGATTTTTTTGAATGAATTAAATAATTTCCATGGGACAACATCAAAGGAGAGATTCTTGTTGTTAAAAACTATTTTTTGGGCCCTAAATACCATGTAAAATATAACCTCCATGGCCATAGAATTCCAACAAACTCTCTCCTTCACAATATGAGCATTAGAATCGACAAATTTTCATTTTGAAAAGTCAACGCCTAGTTGTCTATCAATCCTCCATGTGTGTTCTCCATTGTCAATATACAATGTAAAATTACCTTTATTTATCCCACATGCATGCGGAGGGGTGTCAGATGATTTTTTTATAAGAAAAATGGAAATTTATGCTACTTGTGTATGAAAAAGAAGCCACAGAACCATGCATAGTCGCATGCAATGTCAAATTTTGCCCTGATGGGTCAGTGACTTTACTAACATCTGGTCATCCATTTTTGGATGGATGCTTACATGGGGAGCCCAGTGGATCAATTGGAAGATGGCCCAATGGGATGATGGATCAAACCGGGGTGTATTTTATGGGAGCCAGATAAAGGCTTGCATGGGGAAATCTGCAGCTTGGTATCCTAGCTAGTTGGTGACCCAACCAGAGTCGATTAGGAAGTTAGTTGTAATTTTGTGTGTGGGGAGATTGATGGTCCAGATCTCTGATCAGTAGTGTACCAGACCAAAATAGTATAGAAGAAGATTGTATAGAAGCATATGCGATTTCCTGGTGCCCCAATGGGATTGTGGACAAGATCATAATTAGCAGAGGATTGAAAATGGTTACATGAAGTGGCTCAGTGCCCCAGGGGGGGGGGGCAACCTGGTGAGCCAGCGACCTAGTGGACTGGACTGAAAGCACTTCAATGCAAGTAGGAGGGAAAAGTATTCCATAGTGATCGATGGGCCAGTGTGATGTTTCCATTTCTACATTAGTGTCATGTCAATATCGTGCCATCTACCATGTCAGAGCCACATCAATACCATGTCAAGAGATAGAGACCAGGTGCCATTTAATTAACCAATGGGAAGTGAATAGGTGTCAACACTAGGTCGAAGGATAAAGGAATGTGCCTTACATTCCCTCTAACACAGGGTTATACCCAAGCCTCCAGATCTATGGGGATGAGATATCTAGGCCATTCATTTGTTAGTGAAATATTCAGATAGTTTCACAGCACCAGAGAACGAGACCACCGAGCAAGTGAATATCTATTGCAAAGGCCTTGGCGAAGTGCATGGGTCGGAGTGTTGATTGAGGAGAGTTTCTCAGTGAGTTGAGGCCTCGATTGGGATATGGTTTTCAGGATTGAACAACCAGATAACCGACAACGAGGAGTACCTTTAGGTG
Source organism: Picea glauca (assembly GCA_000966675.3). NCBI lineage: Eukaryota > Viridiplantae > Streptophyta > Pinopsida > Pinales > Pinaceae > Picea > Picea glauca. Next base: position 454,684 of record JZKD02S1016727.1, on the reverse strand, counting down.
TGTTCGGTGTAGGGATCCACTAGATCCCAGTGCTTGGTTGGAGACTTGTCGCATCGAAGGAATTGCATGTCCCAACACATCAGCTGACCAATAAAAAATAGGTCCATGTGTACACCAATGGATAGGTGATGTCATTCAATACATGTGGAGTGGGTCCATGCAGAGGTTATGTTGGATAGAAAGACTTCAACAAAAAGGAGGAAATTCCTAGAAACCTCAAATGGGAACAATTTTTTTCTCTAAGCTTATAATTAAGAAAAAAAAAACCATTGGAAATATATCAAAGAGAAGAAATGGATTATGATATCACAATTGGATTTAGAGAGGTGATTGAGAAAGATGTTTTGAGAAAAAAAGAAATGAATATTTATGTAAAATTGTAGATTCCATATCGTTACAAAATTTTACTGGAGCAATAGATTATGAATATGAAAGTTGTTGTGTTCACAATTATGATTAATCTGTGCCAAACATAAAATAAATCTTGGTTCCTTGCATATTTTCTTCTACAGTTTACTGAATATAGCCAATGAGATTTATTGTACCTTTAAAAACAGGTGCAAAAAGAATGAACTTTTTGATTTCACAGAGACATAAATTCCATATCAGATTAGATTGAGGCAAAGGAATAGTCATTGGAAAGCTACTGAGGAGGGGAAGACATATGACCACCCATAATTTGTGCTTGGAAGCTCATTTTTCTTAGAAAATTAGAGAAGGCCTCTAGTGGCTTCTAGGTGCATCATCTCCAACTGTCAATGATACAGTTTTGAAGTAGTAACTCCACCTTTTGTTATTAGAGTGGCGGAGTGGAAACATGGTACGAGTATAATAATTTCAGGGGTGAAATAGTTCATTATTTGCAAATTTATTTTAAAAAGAATATGTAATAAGACTTCAGGAATGAGGAAAAGAATCCAATAGTCTTGAGTACAACCAAGAACAACAAAGGGAGTTGTACATGATGAAATAAGTGGTGCAAATTGCTATGAAATGGATGTTGAATATCCATATATAATGCATGAAGATAGAGAACTTAGGAACTCATGGGAATGCTAAGGATTATTTTCTTAGTATAGATAGATATGCAGTATTACATGTGAAGATGTTTAAGAGTATATATAACATGTTGTAGACTAGAAGTATTATATTTTTATTTATATGAGTATTAGAGTGCTAATGGTGGCTATTGTGCCAACATCAAGGAAGTTAGTGTATTCCTGAAAATATTGATGGCGTTGCATACAGATCCCATCCATATGAAGGAACAACTAGAAGATGAATGTGGAATAAGAAGTTGGTGAAGAACGAATAATAGATCTTATTGATACCAACAAATCAGGTAGCATCAAACCAATTAAATGGAAGTTATATAAGTATGAATTTGATGTATTATACGAAAGGGAATTTAGGTAAGAATTTATTCGCTCAGAATTTAACATTTAAAGTGAATTTATTATATGTTTTCAATCCATTTATTGGAATGACTTACCATCTTATATGGTAAAGGATGAAGGAATGTGATACTTATAACAATCATTAACTTATAACGCATTCATACTACATAAGAACATGTAGGAATGTGTTGGTTATGACTAACAATCAAAGAAAATAACGAGGTATAAACATGTTGTAGAAATAAATTCCAATGAAGTTAGTTTTGTGCAAGGACATGACATGATTTGATATGGGAAGGCTATCATTCCACCCAAGTATCCTATATTCTTCCTACTTACAATTGATGTTTGGACTGCAACCTTTTTTCCAACACTGAAGAGAAACAAGGAACTATATTTTGGTGTTGTGTTTCAGTTGAAAAGGAGGGTGGCCAAGTAGTTAGGAAAGCAATAGGAAGTGTGTGGATGATGCGTCGATGCATTTTCCAAACCTTATAATTCAGCATGGTGCCATGCATGACTTGTACATTATGAAATCAATGCATAGGTGCATTGAATAGGTATGCATGTGTAAGTTGTAAAAGTCTGCAAGTGCTAGGGTTGTAGAGATGCATGCTAAGATAGAGTTGTTTTTATTTAAAAGAAATAAACATTGTGTTTTGGTGATTGCGTGCACATGTTATATTGCATAGTAATGAATGTGCTAACAAATGAAATGATGTGGTTATTTATAACTCTTGAATTTGAGAACATTTCTGGACTTGTTAGATATTGAACAAGAAATTCATAGTTTAAAATACTTACATAATGATGGATTACAAAAAAGCTCTGCCAAGAACAGAGTAATGAAAATATTAATGGCTAAGAGTTATGAAAATATCAGTTGATAATACATATGTAGAGAATGATGGGTTCATTTTAGTTAATTGTTTGATTAATGGAAGTGATTGAATTATTGATGTAAGCAATTATGAGATTGCTTTCTGAGTTTTTGTAATTGTTTCCATGAAAATATGCATTGTACATGAGACACTGACAATTTGTTGGGTTGAGTGAAGGTTGAGAAAATTGCAGGGAAAATGGCCTTGGATATGGGAAGGATGTAAGCCCATAAATAAGACCAATTCATGTTGTTGCAAAAGACAAACATTATGAGTAGAAACCTCATGCCTAAGAAATTTTATTTTTCTATATAAAACAATTTTTGAAACTATAATTTAAAATTACTTACAATCTATTTGGCTATGTGGGAATTGAGGAAACTGCATCGATAATGGTATTGGATATTTAAGGAATGTAAGTCCATAAACATGACCAATTCATGTTTCTACAAGAGCCAAATGAATTATGAGAAAGAAGCTCATGCTTGGGAGATTATGTTTTCCAGTGTAAAATATATTTGACATTAATGACTGAAAATTTGTTATGATGATATCTCATTATGATTGTATGTGTGTAATACATATGAGATTGTTGTCTACTGAAGATGGAATCTAGGGAAGAAGAGAATGAGAGGTAAATCAATCTCAATGACAAATGCATGGAACAAAGAAAGTTTAGTGGAGTTGTTGTAGCTGGAATTCTTGGAGCTGCAACTTTGAAACATCCTCACCAAGTTCATTGCAGCCCTAAACATAAGTGGTATAGCTTGAAAGATTGAAGATCAAAGAAGGGGGTACACTCCTTGGTTTTTGTAGGATCGTAGGGAAGGAGAGCTTACTGGTTGGAACTATTGTCAAAAATATAAATTTTGAAGATCATTGTACATGTTTTGGGACGAAGTGGCTATGTATGCATGTTTTTAGGCCGAGGTGCCTATGGATATGATCATTAGATGGACTATTTGTGCACATTAAAGTCCAAAGAGAGTAGATTTGTTATATTAAGAACACTGAGGACAATGAAAAAAATAAGGGGAAGGGGATGTAACACCTCAGTTTGGATCCCTATGAAGTAGAATTCATTTTGTAAATATGACTTAGGATGGTGAGCCATCAATTTTGAAAGGGATGGAGTTATTAGATATGTAATACTTCAATATATATTAATAAAAATATATCGCTAGATATGAGATGAACAATGACAGGACATAGGAGGCCATGATTCCATGAGAGAGGGGACTGAAGGGTTATCTCCTTTTTAAAATAATTTATTTTACCCACGTTGGGTGAGGGGGAGTGTGAGTCTCTTCGGGAGACAACATTGTGTCTTGGGGCACACGAGTATTTTAGGGAGGCCACATCCTTGCTATTTAAACCTCGCCTTGGTTTGTTTGGGGTGGCACATTCATTTGTTCATGGTTTTTCACTCCTTGGTTCGATCTTGTTGATCATAGTTGCCTATGTTTTCCTCATTATTGTTGATTCATGTGCTCTTGGTCTAAGCATGGAAATGAGTGGTTGGAGGAGGAGTTCCATTGCTATATGGATGTAAGAAGTTATTAATCATTCAAGGAGGAAATAGATTCCTATGTTGATGTGTAAAAAGTTTTTTTATTAGTAGTTTACTTCATGATTTCTATTAATATTAACATCTAGTAATTTCAATAATTTAATTAGTACCAGTACATATAGATTTATTTTCATGATTGGAGTCGAAGCAACAAAAGAAGTCGAAGCAAGATTACTTTCTCAATCAAGAAGATATTATGGGAAGATTTAAGGACCCAATTTGTTCCTCCGTAACCAATGATAAATTGTATTTTATGTTGAGTTTCTTTTAAATACTGTTATACCTATCATTTTGGTTTAAAATTTATTTAGCTTCTGTTCTAACCTTATGTGGAACCTCCAATGGCTATGGTTGTTTTTCAGTAAGGGTAAGTAGTATTTCATTTGTCCAATTGATTATAATTATGAATTTTGAATATTAGTGGATTTATAAAATGTTTACATTAAATTATTTGTTTTGTTTAAATTGATAATGTATATTAGTTTAGTTTTTATGGATCTTACTGTTAGATATGCATTGAGACACATGGTTTTTGATCTCCATATTAACTCTTATATTCAAAACAATAAACAAAAGAATTTACCAAGTAATTGGACATGAGTAGTTAAAAATCAAAACAATAAACAAAAGAATTTACCAAGTAATTGGACATGAGTAGTTAAAAAATATGTTAAAGAGATATTCTTTCACATTAAATATTTTTTTTCCAATAATGATTTTTTTACAAGTTTATCTTCCTATATTATATACTATATTATTACCTAGTTATTATATACTATATTATTACCTAGTTATGAATATTTCTTTAAATAGTATTTAAAAAGAAACTACACAAACCAGTTTCAAATATATTGCTCATTTTTTAATTTGTTATGTATTTTACCTTATGATCAGTCACAAAGAAATTCACCAGAATCAGCCTCCCGTAACAATCTGCAACAACATGGGGAACAAAAAATGGATGGATCGCTGCTTGCACACTTTGCCCTGGTGAATGCAATATTATGATAGGTTCCCGGGCCGAAGAAGATGAAAATAAACACGAATTGCTCGAGCTGTTTCCTTTGTGGCCCGACGGGAACCTCAGATCATGATCAAATAGTTACGAAATGCCATCAAGTTTCGCTAGTCGTGTTGGCCAACAATTTTTGGGAGGAAAAGTGGTGAATGGATCCTTCTTTGTACCGGCACAGATACTTCCCGATTGCTTCTCTCAAAGACTCTGATCTTTAGAATTATGTCCATACATATATATTTGGTGGTTTCATTTTTCTCTTATCCAGTAGAAATGTAAAGTTAACTCATGTTCATTAGACGTCATTTTTCTGGTGGTATCATTTTTCTCTGTTCCAGTTGTAACCAGTTTTGGATGTCATGCTTGGAAGTGGATGTTAATCATTATTATTAAAAATTTTATTAATGTTTTTTAATATATTAATATATTTTATAATATCAATATTTTTAATACTTTAATATTAATATTTTATAATACTTTAATATTAATGTATTAAACCACCATAGATTCATGGCAACCTTGGATCTATCAAGTGCTGAGAGGGACCAATCTTCGGTCGTATCCCTCTGGGCCCTTGACAGATCCTAGATTAAGATGAATCTATGCCAATGTTATTGCATCTATAGAAGCAAAGTGCTTTACATTCTATTATAAGGGAAATGTCTAAGGGTAAATATGATGAGTAGTTAGATGACCCAATTAAAAATAATAATAATAGTAATAATAATAATTATAAGAGTAAGCCTAACTTATTGCATGAGTGAAGTGCTTTAGAACTCATAATTAAAAATAATAATAATTATTATAAAAATAAAATCGGAGATGTTATAGGAGTCCATTATAAAGGAAATGTTGAGACTTAAATATGATGAATAGTCAGATTAAAACAAAACAACAATAATAAAAAATAATAAATAAAACCTACTTAATTACAAAAAAAACAACAATAATAAAAACAATGAAACCAAATATAACAAAAAATACACTTTAAAATATCAAACCCCAATTAAATTACACTTGAATCTAAGTTGATTAGTAAACCATCCTTGAATTTGAAGGGAAAATATGTGTATATCTATCATCTTAGGTTCCTAAGGAAGTCTTACATTTATTTGACGAGTTCCTCAGTCTTTAATACTTATTAAGGAAATTGAAACTAATTAAAAATTAAGGCCCATTTAAGGTAAAACTTTATTAATTATTTGGACCAATTGATGGCATAAATAACCTTGCCCCTTTTTTTCATTATTTTTGTGTTCTAACAATAAATACGACAAAATCGAGTCTTACCAAAGTCTGTCTCCGTAGCTTTCTATGTAAGAGAGAGCTCGTTTAAAAATGGAGCGATTCCCACTTTTGAGTCCCGGATTTATCTGATCTGGGAAGCATAGAAAATCGTTTTTCTTACCATCCACGCAATCATCCTCGTCTGATTTTTAATATTTTAATATTATATTTTATAATATTATTATTTTTTAATAATTTAATATTAATGTATTAAATTATCATAGATTTATGGTAATCCTGGATCAATCAAGAATTGAGAGGAACCTCTCGTGTATTTATACGGGTTATTGTATCGATAGAAGTAAAGTGCTTTACATTCCATTATGGGAGAGATGTTGAGGGATAAATATGATGAGTAGTTAGATGTCTCAATTAAAAATAATAATAATAGCAATAATAATAATTATAAAAGTAAGCCTACAGTTATTGCATCTATAGCACTGAAGTGCTTTACGACCCATAATTAAAAATAATAATTATTATAATTAAAAATAATAATTATTATGATTAAAAATCATCATTTTGTTTCCCTCGTGCCTTACAATTCATAATTAAAAATAATAATTATTATAATTAAAAATTATCTTTTTGTTTCCTTGTGTTAAGAATTTTCTTTTTCTTTTCAAATTGCCTGATCAGTTTCCCGCTTAAATCTTGTTATATATTTCCGCTGAGAGTTTTGCAATCTGTGCATTCGGAACTTAGATTCTGCATGCAGGCCCTTTGATTTCGTTCATTTAGGCTTGCCTGCATACAGGATATGAATCCAAATTGAGCGCAGCAGGACGAGTCTGTTTTTCATACTGCAGATTCTGCACCGTCAAGAGTTTCCATGAAAAAGAAAGAAGAAACTACATGTCCCCGTTGGAAACGCACCAAAAGGCAGAAAGAGAATTTGAAACTATTGTTCAAAGTTGGTGAGCGTAATCCTGATCGTACTCGCACGAAGCAAATTACAAAGTTACTCAAACTTCACGGGAACATAGAAGAAAAGAATGTATTCTATTGGTTTCATAAATCTCACTCACGCAAGAAGCGGGAACAACAAAAGAATTGGGTGCACGCGTTGTCTCTCAATCAAAATGAAATTGGGGGAAGCTCTCAGGCCCCAATATGTTCCTCTCGATCCAATGGTAAACTGTAATTTGATTCGCTTTGATTTTGAATATTCTTAATAGTTTTAATAATGATTTCTTATTTTGTACCTCTTTCTATCTTCAACCTCTCACATGATCTTGGAACCCTCAATTGGTTTGTCACAGTTTTCATTACAGGTAAGAAGTTTTTTTTATTGGTAGTTTACTTCAGTAATTTTAATAATTCAATTATTACCTGTATTAGTACTTGTATAGATTTATTTTCATGATTGGATTAGTACCTGTATAGATTTATTTTACCTGTAGATGAAGGAATAAAAAAATACTAGAAATAGTGTTTACAAGATCTATTGTTAAGATGGGTTTGGTGTTTTCTTATGTTAAGTTGTTTTTGACATTTTACTTCATGTAATACTTTTAGGTTGAACCCCATGTAAAAATATATAGTTTAGATTGGTGAATTAGAATATAGTTTAGATTGGTGAGCTAGGATATTTTGGGCGAGATTGTCCTGGATATATGTTTTGGGCTAGAGTAGGCATATCAGTGATGAACTAGGATATTTTGAGTAAGAGTACTTGTGTATATAAGAACATTGAGCTTAGCATTGTCAATTGTAAAGACACTTGATATATGTTAATAAAATATATCACTGGTGCAGATCAAGTCAAATGAAAGAGTATTAAGGGCTTGGACTCCACAAGAGGGAAAGGGGGCTAGGACTTGAGAAAATGGACAAAGTCAAAGGAGCTTCCCCAAGGAATATAATAATGTATTCCTAAATTCATAAGTCCTTATGTAATAATGTTATCATAAGTTCTTGAGTAGTAGAACCAATTACCAAGTGGGGGGACAAAGTAGTTCTTGGAGAGCCATGTGTAAAAAATTTCACATGCATTCTAGCATTCGGTGGGAGGGGAAAGGAGGAAGTCAATGTAAATTTGAAGCATTGAAACCATGTAATTGGTGAGTTGCTTTTGAAGAAACAAAATGTGAAGCTTGTAAAACATTTTCTTTGAGTGAGAGAATCGTGGGAATTGGTTTCCTTATGTGATGGAGTTTCCTGAGTTGTGTGCTCCTAGACCTTAGCTTGGCTTAGGTAGCTTTTTCTAACTTGGGATGACCTCTTGTCCATAGTGAATCAAGAGAATATATGGTTAGGATGAGAAGACAAGTGTTCTTGTATATCTTTAGAGCTTGGGGTGACTTCTTGTCCAGAGTGAATCAATAGAATATATGGTTAGGATGAGAAGATAAGTGTTCTTGTATATCTTTATGATGATTACTCTCTGATTATTTATGTTAATTTTGTTATTCTATAATTATCTATAATTATGCATGAACTGTATGCTCTTAGGAATGCATGAGTTTTCATATGCAGAGCATGATAATTAATTAATGAAACAAACATTCAATGCTAGGTTAGATTTTCAATGAAATATGCCAGGTCTATCATTAAAAAAAAATGTCTACCATATTTTCAATTAATTTGTTACTAAACAACCTTTACTTTTTGCTAAGAATCATGCTCTCAAGAACAATTGTGCTCTCAAGAAGCAACAGAAGCAGAAGCAAAAAAATCATGCTCTCAAGAAGCAACAGAAGCAGAAGCAACAAAAGGAGTCGAAGCAAGATTACTTTCTCAATCAAGAAGATATTGCGGGAAGATTTAAGGACCCAATCTGTTCTCTCGTAACCAATGGTAAATTGTATTTTATGTTGAGTTTCTTTTGAATATTGTTATACCTTTCATTTTGGTTTTTAATTTTGAAACTTTGCTTTGTCTATCTTCATGTTTGTTATTGTTATACTTTCTTTTGAATATTATTATATTTTTCATTTTGGTTTTTAATTTTGAAACTTTTTCTATCTCTAGGTTCTAATATTATGTGGGAACATGCAATGGCTATGGCTATTTTTTCAGCAAGGGTAAGAAGTATTTCATTTGTACAATTGATTATAATTATGAATTTTAAATATTAATAGATTTATAAAATGTTTACACGAATTTATTTGTTTTGTTTAAATTTATAAGGTATATTAAATTAGAAATTTTTTTATGAATTTCAAAATGGTACATAAACTTAAGAGTCAATAATAAATGTTATTAGTTTCTTTTACGACTATTTTATCTTAGTTTCTTTTACAACTTTATATACTTGTGGCTATGGATCATACTGGTAGGTGTGCATTGATACACATGGTTACTGATCTCCATATTAACTCTTATATTTAAAAGAATAAACAAAAAACTTTACCAAGAAATTGGACTTGAGGAGTTAACAAATATGTTAAAGAGATATTCTTTCACATTAAATATTTTTTTTTCAATAATTGTTTTTTTACAAGTTATCTTCCTATATTATTAACAAGTTATGAATATTTATTTAAATAGTATTTAAAAAGAAACAAAACAACCAAGTTTCAAACATATTGCTCATTTTTTAATTTGTGTTGTATTTTACCTTATGATCAGTCACACAGAAATTCACCAGAATCAGAATAAGAAACCGTGCTGCAATCTGCTCGGAATGACACTGTATGTGAAGCCGTTCGTGCCTTCCGTTTCAACAACGACATGGGGAATACAGTTGTTAAAAGGGATGGATTGTTGCGTCCTTTTATGATAGGTTCTCGGGATGAAGACGATGAAAAGAAACACGAATTGCTCGAGTTGTTTCCTTTGCGGCCCGAAGAATATGAAAATAAACACCAATTGCTCGAGTTGTTTCCTTTGCGGTCCAGCGGGAACCTCAGATCACGATCAAATAGTTACGAAACGCCATCAAGTTTTGCCAGCCAACAATATTGGGAGGAAAAGTGGTGAATGGCTCCTTCTCTGTACCGGCTCAAAGGCTCTGATCTTTAGAATTATGTCCACACATATATACCTGGTGGTATCATTTTTCTCTAGACATCATTTTTCTCTTGTCGAAATCTAAAGTAAACGTCATTTTTCTCTTGTCGAAATCTAAAGTTAATGCAAATGGAAATGAAAATGCAAGGATACGTGTAATTTGTCTTACGTGAATGCAAATGCAAGGATACATGTAATTTGTCTTACGTGTTTATTACGTGTAATGCAAGGATACGTGTAATTTGTCTAACACTCAAAACAGTTCTGGTTTTCATAATGAAAATGCAAGGATACTTAGATCTCGGTGTTTGTTTTTGTTTATTAACTGTACTCTTGAACTTAGCTTTCTTCATGACGAACGCGCTGGTGTACTTTTAATATATCAGTTATAAGCAAACAATATTTCCTCTCAATTCAAAAAAATTATCTTTCTTTTTTTAATAAATAAATAATCCTAATCTTACTTGCAAATATCATTTATGTGTTCTTTTTTTCTTTCTCTTTCTTTTTTATTTTAATGACAATAATCTACATGGTTTACTATGCAAAAAGGTTACTTGCAAATATCATATATGTGTTCTTATTTTCTTTCTTTTTCTTTTTTATTTTAATGACAATAATCTACATGGTTTACTATGCAAAAAGGTTATATGAGTACTTAATCAAGATAAATTTTTTATAAACAAATATTCTTACGTAGAAGTAACATATAAATATACATAGACATTTTCATAATAAATAATAAACTTTCACATAGATATTAACCTACAATCATTTCTATGTTTTTCTTGTTCTTTCACAAAATAGAAGATATATTATTAGAATTCCAGTGTTTATTACTATGAACACTTAAAATAATAAATACTTCCTCCCAAGTAGCTTTCTTGGGAATAAAGTTCCTCCACTTCACTTTAACCTAAGTGATGAGCCATTCCACAACATAATTTCCTTTCTATCAAGAACACATAGCACTTCCACCTGAAACTCTCCTTTGGATTCCACCTTAAATTACATTCCAATAAAAAAGAACAATGATCAAAACAATCATCTTTAGGAAAACCATTTTTTTTTTAATTCAATAATTTTAAAAATGAAAGTTTTTATAAACACTAATTAATCATTACTTAAGATCTTTAGAAATTAAATATTTATAATAAAATAATTTGAAAAAAATATTAAAATACTCCCATTAAAGAATACAACTTTTTATAATCCTTTTAAATAATAAACAACATAAATATTTAAAAAGTATTGATTTATCCAATAATATAATAAACCTAAGAACTAATTATAGAATAATAATTTGAAACATTAAAATTAAAACATTATAAAAAAAATAAGGAAACCTAATTAATTAAAGAATAATTAGGGTTTCTCCAAGYCAACATTGAAGCTCTCYTCTATCCATTTAGCATTTATAGGAAGTGTCTCTCTTAAATCATTACCCATGCCTCTTGTCTTGAAGATGGATCCTAATRTGGATCTGAAACATCGAMAATCCATCAACGAAACTGTGGTTTTTCCRAACTTAACTAAAAACCCTCACCACAWAAATCTTATTGAACATGAGTTATATCATCTACATTCTTCTTTAATAATGAAACATGAAATACATTATGAACTTTTAAACTAGATGGAAGTGCAAGTTGGTAGGCCACTTGCCCTACCCTCACGAGCACTTTAAATGGCCTACAAAACATTGACGCTAACTTGGTATTTCCCCCCAATTTTAGTGCACTCCTCTTGGGTATGACTTTAAGATAAACATGATCTCCAATATTATATTTTGCATGTGCATCTTTTCAAATTTGCAAATCTCTTTTATGTGTCCTAGGAAACTTTCAAGTTTTGTTTTTCTTTTTGTACAATTATTTCAATTTATTTTAACATATTTGGGCCCAAGATAATCATGTCAATTGGGTTGTCCCAACTAGTAGATGTTTGGCGCTTTCTTTCATAAATTGCCTCAAAGGGACTAATGTTTAAAGAAGTATGATAACCATTATTGTATGCAAACTCAATCAAGTGGAGATACTCTTCCCACTTTGTGTGACAATGCATCACATACATCTATAACATATTCTTTAATATTTGGTTGACCCTTTTAGTCTAACCGTCAGTTTGAGGATTTTAAGTGGCACTAAATTTCAACTCAATACTCAAACCACTAAACAAAACCTTCCAAAAATTTGAGGTGAATCTGGTGTCCCTATCTAAAATTATTGTCTTTGTTGTAGCATGCATCGTAAAAATTTATTTCATGAATATTTATTACTTTATGAATTGATTTCACTCGAACAAAGTGTCCATCTTTAGTAAGTTTCTCCACTACTACCATAATAGAATCATTTTGTTTCTTACTTTTAGGAAACCCTATAATAAAATCCATATTGGTTACATCCCATTTACACTCAGGAATGGGTATTGGCTCCAATAATCCAGTTGGATGATGGTGCTAAAGTTTAAATTGCTATCACTCTAGACACCTGGAAAGATATTTATTCACTTCAACTTTCATTCTGCGACATAAATATTCTTTTCTCAACGATGTTATAGTATTTTGGTAGCCTGGGTGACCTTAGTAAGTTTTCTTATGTACCTCAACCAATATTAATTTTTTCAATTCTGTGTTGTTTGGAATGTAAATTTTTCTTTTATACATAAATAATTAATCTTGATTACATTTGAATATTAACTCTTCTTCACCTCAGAATTTTTTGGAGCAACCGCAAGCTAGGGTTTTTGACAGTCGCAGCCATAGCAAAGGATAACATGAGCACAAGAGGGGGGGGTAAGGGTACCCCCTCATACAAACAAGTAGTGGTAGATAGAGGGAAAAGGCCAAGGGGCGTATTTTTCAAGGCACCAATGACAGGCACCTCAGGATTTGACCTAGGAAAAGGTGAGGAAAGGAACCAGAGAAAAAGTGAATGCATGGAAGAGGAATCCAGAGAAACCTAGAATGAGACGCAAGACACATCAAATACCAACCAGGAAGAAGGGTGCAACCTATGCAAACCCAAATCAACACTGATACCCAAGGTGATACTGGAGGATCTGCAGATGCAACTCTACAGGGATGAGATGAAGGTGCATGCACTAATCTGCAAATTTATGGGCTTGTGGCCCACTGAAAGAACGCTACACAACTGGATCAGATATCACTGGAAGCCAAATGGGGAAGTGGAGCTCCATCTAGGCTCGAATGGTTTTTTCACAACAGTCTTCATAAACCCGGAAGACAGAGATAGAGTATTTGAAGGAGGGCCATACTTCCATGCATTAGCAGGATTGTACATGCAACCATGGAAGGAAAATTTTTCCCCAGAAAAAGATACCTTCAAAAAGGTGTCGGTCTGGCTGAGACTCTATTCCCTACCTTTAGACTACTGGTTACCCTCTACTTTTGAAGCAATAGGGAATAAACTGGGGAAATATATAAAGATCGTGGAAGCCACCCTAAAAGGGAGATACACATCTTACGCAAGAATATGTATAGAGATGGATGTGTCGGGAGTGCTCCCAGAAGCCATAAGTCTCGAATTCAGAGATGTTGAATGGATCCAAAACATCGATTATGAGAAGATCCCCTTCCGATGTAGAAGGTTCCATGAACATGGTAATTTGATTAGGGAATTCCCTCTTAATAAAAAACAAGAAACGAAAAACCCCAAACCACAATGGGATGAGGACGGGTTTGTTAAACCAAACCCCAGAAGCAGAGCCAACAAAAAGCAGAGCAAATCCCAAGTAGGAAATAACCCAGAGGTATGGAATAACCTGAAAGGACAAGATAAAACCAATAAAGGGGAAGAAGCCGATAAGGATACGGAAAAATCTTAGGAATTCAGAGAACAAACACCAAACGAGCCCATCGACCGATCAAATAACAAGAAGGAATAGGGAAGTTGTGCAACTTCGATGGAAGGAGAAATCAGAGATGACAACACCCCCATACAAGAAGCAGAGGCAGAGGGGGAAATGAAACCAAGCGAAGAAGGCATAGAATATTCGGAACTCAGAGACCATGTGGAAAGGGAAGGGATAAATATCATGGACATACTGGAGCAATGGAAAAGACAAGGAGTAGACAATGTACCAACAGAGCAACTTGAACGCATCCAGTACTTGTTCCCCCTAAGGGAGGAAGCCAAATCTATATGCCTAAAACATACACATGGGGAGATTAGACACCTAGAAGTCAAAGCCAATGAGGGAAAGCCACAACTCTCACCCAAGAATATGCAGAGGAAAAAGGGAAGGAAATCAAATAGTGTATCCCTACAGGAGCTTGGAGTGCTACTGATAAAATCGGGTAAGATAAAAAAAACTCTTCCCCAACTCCCCCCCACATGTTTAAATGAAGGTTATAACTTGGAATATAAGAGGCCTAAACATCCCAAGAAAGCAAAAAATCCTTAGGAATAGACTAAAATAGGAACAACCAGATCTCTATTTTATTCAAGAGACCAAGTGTAATACAGACAGAATGGAAACAATTAGTCAACAACAATGGCACAAGTACAAGATGGTGGCTATTGGAGGCCACCAAATGGCAGGAGGTATCCTCACCCTATGGAACCCACAAGTACTAAGCCTAATAGCAGCCGAAGTGACAAGGCATACCCTTACGGTCTGCATGCAACTCATTGGGAACACAGAGGTGATTTTATGCACTAATGTGTATGGACCCCAGGTGTCAAAGGATAGGAGAGGAATGCTAAGGGACCTAGAAGATCTTAAAAACCAAGCCAAAAACCTCTAATGGATATTGGTTAGGGATTCCAACATCATCACATCACTTGTGGAGAAAAAAGGAGGTACAAGAAGATTGGATAGATATGCGAAGGAGTTCTCAAAATTCATAGACACAATGGAGATGGTAGATCTGAAAACCAATAATGTCCAGTTCACATAGAACAATAAGCGAATGAGCTAGCATCAGGTAGCAACAAGACTCGATAGATTCCTAGTGTCAGAGTCAATGATTATGCAGGGGATAACCTTAGACTGCAACATCCTTCCATGGGGGGGATCAGATCGCTGGCTAGTGAAACTGGAAGCAGGCTTCCAGACCACACCAAAGAAAAGACCTTTCAGATTTGAGAAATTCTGGATTGAAAACCCGACTTTCAAGGAAAGAATCAAACAGTGGTTGCGTGATGAGAAACCAGAGCAAGGGACAAGCATGTTAAAACTCTATAAGAAACTAAAACATTTTAAATATAGGCTCAAGGAGTGGAACAAGGACACTTTTGGGAATATAAACCAAGAGAAGAACAAC
The DNA here is from genome assembly GCA_000966675.3 of Picea glauca. Classification (NCBI taxonomy): domain Eukaryota; kingdom Viridiplantae; phylum Streptophyta; class Pinopsida; order Pinales; family Pinaceae; genus Picea; species Picea glauca. The sequence continues at coordinate 439,296 of JZKD02S1016727.1, read as the reverse complement.
ATTGAAGAAAAAATTAAAAAGCTCCAGGAAACCTACATTTCATAGGGCTACAATGAGGAGTGGAAAAAGGAAGAGATCCAGATTACCTAGGAATGGAAAGAGCATTGCCAGCAAGAAGAAACTCTCTAGAGAAAAAAGTCCTGGATCAGATGGCTAAACGAAGGAGAACAAAACACCAAGTTTTTTCATAGAACAACCATGGCCAGAAGATCCCATAACAAAATCCTGAAGATTAGGGACTAGGATGGAATAGAAAGAGAATCACATAAGGACATCGAAACAACTCTAGTAAACCACTTCCACGGGATAGCCCAGGAACTTAACCAATATAGAACGGAGGCCATACAAAAGATAATCCAGCATATCCCTCACATGGTAACAGAAGAACAAAATAACAACCTGAACAAGCCCATTGCAGAGGAGGAAATATACCAAGCAATCCAGGAAATGCCCAATGGAAAATCCCCAAGCCCAGATGGTTTCACAGTGGATTTCTTCAAAGCCTGCTGGGAATCATCAAACATGACGTTTATAGGGTAGTGGAAGAATATATAAGGTTAGCCTCCATTTTGAAAGCACTAAATGCTACAATGATTACACCTATCCCCAAAGAAAATGAAGCCAAAACCCCCGATTGGTATAGACCTATAGCGTTGTGCAATGTGGTGTATAAGATAATTTCCAAGGTTATAGCAAATAGATTGAAACCACTCCTACCCACATTGCTCTCACAAGAACAAGCGGGTTTCGTGGAAGGAAGGAAAATAATGGAAAACACTATCCATGCCCACGAACTTATCCACACCCTGAAGCTTCAGAAAAGAGGGGGAATGATAATACAGCTGGACCTAGCAAAATCTTATGACAAAATCAACTGACACTATATGGTCAAGGCCCTCGAAGCCTTCGGCTTCAATCAGTACTGGATCAGGTGGATAGTCAACCTAGTATCCACAACAAGCTTCTTGCTACTAGTAAATGGAGCCCCTTCCAAACCTTACTGGCCCACAAGAGGCATCAAATAGGGAGACCCACTGTCCCCCTTCCTATTCATTCTAATGATGGAAGGTCTCAGTCGAAGCATAAAAAGTGCAACTGCAACAGGGGAAATAAAAGGTATCAAACCCTACGAGAATTGTCCAACTTCTACACACCAATAGTTTGTGGATGACACCTTACTTCATGGCATGCCCACGGTCAAGGAAGTGAAAGCCTACAAACGAATCTTAGATGAGTTTGGGGAAGCCTCAGGGGCAGAGATAAACCAGTCCAAATCTATGATTTTCTTCTTTAATACCAACCCTGCAATCCAAAGGAATTTGGTCAACATCTTGGGATTTGAATTCAAATCCCTCCCAACCAAGTACTTGGGCATCCCCCTCACAGACAAAGCTTACAAGATGTCAACTTGGGAAGGAATAGTCAACAAGCTACAAGACCAGGTAAAAAATTGGACGTACAGATCCCTCAACCTAGTCGGAAGACTTATCCTAACCAAGTCGGTTTTGCAAGCTATCCCAACCTTTATGATGTCAATTTTCCCAACACCCAAGGGGATTCTACAAAAAATAAGAACCATACAAAGGGAATTATTGTGGTGAGGAGCAGAAACAAGGAAAAAATGGGCACTGGTGTTTTGGGAGAAGGTTTGTAAACCAAAAATCAAAGGAGGCCTGGGGTTACATGACCCGCAAGTGACCAATGACGCCTATGGGGTGAACATTTGGTGGCGTTGGGTCAAAGAAACTACCACACCATGGGTAAACCTGTGGAAGGAAAAGTATGCCTCGGACATTTGCGACCAGGACAAAATCTACTTCAGAGGCACCAAGGAAGGTTCTGCCATCTGGAACCTAGCCTGGTGCAACAAGACCTGGATCTAGACATACAACTTTTGGGAAATAATAAATGGCAGAACCACCCTATTCTGGGAGGATGCCTGGCAACAGGAACCTAGAATGGAAAAACTGGGTCGAGAGGAACTCCAACAGGAGATGATGGCGCAAGGCAAAACCCGAGTCTACCATTACTGGAAACAAGAAATAGATTACAACAAATAGAGAATCTGGAACACTCTCACCCCACAAACTAGAGACCAGACCACAACATCAATAAAAGAGGTGGAGGAGGAATTGGGGAGACAAAAAATTGCAGTCACGGACGGAAATGACCAGCTGATATGGGGGCACAAAGAGAATGGGGAATTCAATCTTAAATAAGTATGCCACTTTATAGCGGACCAGGACCAAGAAGACTCGACGCATCAATGGGACAAGCTCTGGAATAGCCCTGATTGGCCAAAAATAAAAATCTTCCAATGGCTAATACCACACAACCAAATCTTAACTTGGGAAAAGCTAAAGAAGAGAGGATTCACAAGCCCTTCAAGATTTCACCTATGTGAAGAAAAGGAGGAAACAACGAACCATCTCCTAGATGAATGTCCCTACACAACAGAAGTCTGGGACTGGGTGGAAGGCATCTTCTGATAATTTAATAGGATTAGAGGTAATATTTCTGCAACTATAAACACCTGGAAGGAAAAATACAACAAAAATGAAGAGGTGAATCTCTGTTGGACCCTCATTCCCGGCATGATCATTTGGGAAATATGGAAGGAATGGAATCAACGCATCTTCAGGAACCAAAGATGGACGGCAAGAAAGATCAAGGAAACAATAATCTCCATGACAAGAGAAATGGTACAAAGCCACAACTGCCAAATAGTAGGAGCGCAACTCACAGACCAAGATATCTGAATTCTAGAGGCTTTTCAACTGAAAGAAGGAAGATGACTGCTGCAACTACAAGTAGGTGAGCGCAACTGGAAATTGTCACCAGATGGATCCCTCTAGCTGAATTTCGATGGTGCGTTGAAAGGTATCCTAGGACATACATGTATTGGGCGAGTAATCAGGGATAGTCAAGGAAAAATTATCCGACTGTACATTGGGAGTCTGGGGAACTCAACCAACAACACCGAAAAATTTGGAGCCCTGGAGATCGGCCTTGAGATACTACACTGGGAAGGGATGAACAACGTCATAGTGGAAGGAGATTCCATGCTGGTCATTAACACAGTAAGGAAACTCCAAAACGACACCAGAGTGGGAAAAATTTAGAGGCACTGGCACTTGGATTACTCCCTACAAAACATTCAATAGCATTTGCAGACATGGATCACAGTGGAGTTGCGCTGGGTCTGAAGGTCAACAAATGGACTAGCGGATAGAATCACTAATGAAGGGGTAGACAAGGAAGGACCAGAATTGGGTTCCACATGGAGTAAAATCCTGAATGGTCAGTTTTGGACAGACTGTACCCAACTAGTAGAAAATGACTATGATGGTAGCTGAAGTACATACGACCACATCGAGGATGAAGGAAGATAATTAATTGAAGGGCAAGGAGGATTCAGGAAGAATCCTATAGGCCACCATTTAAACACAAGTTACAATGCAGATCATGGTCACACCACAAGAGGAGGTATGACACCACAGTCCTATCAATAGAATGAAGTACAAAGGTTGTCTGTGGGAGAGAAGAAAGGTTAATCCACAGATGACAAAGGACGAAGATCAAAAGGATATCCCATGGGCAGGAATGGGGACACCTCATCCCCGCACAGATACGGTTGGAGGAAATGATTGGCATACAATGTGCAAGGAAAAGGATTGGTGCAGGGACGATGACATGGTTCCCAAGCGCACACACTCTGAAACAGTGAAAAAGGACCAAAAGGTACACCTTTATGGGAGACCCATGATTACCAGGACAATATCGTAGTCGAGGAAACCCTTAAAAGAATAATCATCAGGGATAGCTACATACTAGCGAGCAACAATTAGAGAGACCAGGAAGGGGCGAATAGAAGTGAAGGACAAAGTCAAGACATAATCCATTGCATTCAAACCGAGATGGTAAGAGTGAATAATACATAGAGGAAGAGGGGCCCCCAGGGGGAGGAAATTCCAACAAGTGCCCGGAAGATCACAAGGATGGAGTAGGCAGACAGAGAGGCCAAAGGCACCTTTCTTGTGTAGGTCTATCCAAAGGGAAAAGCGGTCATCGACAAATGGGAGCGAGAAGTCAACACCAAGCACCAGGGAAAATCCTGGGCTGAACTCATCCAAGAAGCAGACGGGATAAGGGACCCAAGGGCCACACAGCCAAGGAAAATCCTCTACCACAAAACAGTGGAGGAATATTGGCACAAAAAACTGTTGATAAGTAAGATGAGAGCTGACAGGAACGAGACCATCAGGGTGGAAAACCATGGCCACAAGAAGGAGCTCACATAAATTTTGAGCCACCTCAACAACCTGGAGGGCAACACAAGAAGAATAGCAGAGGACCAGAGGAGCCAAAAAAATTTTGGAGAGAATGGTCGGACAATTCAACCTCTACCTTCGCTATGTACACCACATGGAAATAACTCCAGCAGACCGACACGAAACACCAACCGACATTAGAAAGATGCGCATGGTGGAGCAGAGAAAGGAGAATGAGGCAAGAAAGGAAGGAGATGAAAGCCATCCAATCCTCTTAGACTAACGCAGTCTCAACCCATGGTCATTTTTTTTTATCAATGTATGAGAAACCCATGTTATACGTTCTTTGTTTTTATGTATATGTTATGGTATATTTTTTTCAAACGAGTTTTCAGAGACTGGGTCAGTTTTCCAGGGTGGCGGCCCAGCCCTCCCCTCGCTTATGTAGACAACGAAACATTGGGATCCCTGATCTGGTTTCCTTTTTGGTAGATCAGGGGATACCCCTGTTTTCCTTTTTGTACCATATTTTTCTCAGTATTATAGAATCTCAAACTCACTTACAAAAAAAAAACTCTTCTTCACCTCTGTCATCATTCTATAATTTTTCATGTAATTTTTTTTTTTTATAAATTTCATCATTTTCCGTTGTTGATTTTTCTTTTGTTTTAAATTAGCTTGTATATTACTTTTGTAAATTCCATTTTGCATATGATATTTTATTCTCTTTCCTGTTAATTTTTTTTATCTCGAAATAATATCACTCAAGAAAGCTAAGCATCTTTCTTGTCTTGCATTCAATTTTTGTTGATTGAAAAAGTAATTAAGACTGAAATTATTTGATTTCAAAAAATATATCCTATCCAACAAGTATTTTTTGAACATATTTAAAGAATGAACAATAGAGGTTAATTCCAAATCATGCAGTGCATAATTATTTTCATGATCTTTCAGTTTTTATGACTCGTAAGCAATCAAATGATCATTCTCTAACAATAATCGTCCTAACCCTTTTTTTGAGGAATTAGTACAGACCACCAAATAATTATGTGGATATCCTATATTCAAGATAGGTGTCATTGTTAATATTTGTTTAAGTTTTTCAAATCTCTCTTGACACTTTTTTGTCCATTTAAATCTAGTGTTACACATGATTTTGGTCATCTTGGTGATGTATTCACAATGGTGTACTCAGGCTCCCAACAAGAACTTTCTCCTGAGAAGAATGACATTTATTTCCTTCCAGAAAACATATTTTCAAAGTGAGTTCGCAGGCTGGTCATAGCCTAGGGTACGAGAATGACCCATTCTCGTAGGCTACCTTCATCTAGGGTGTGAACTTCTCGCACTGTGCTCTATACACAGGGTACGAACTTGTTCTCAAGCTTGGAAAAGAGAAGAAATCTCAAGGGTTCTAGAAGGGAATCTTCTAGAGAATGAGTTGGCATTCATATGGTTGTCATTTTACTGGTTTCTCTGATTTTATGGGATCATTCTCATCCATGTAACTATCTCACCCTCTCCTATATATTGAAAGGATTCTGATGGAAAAGGTTAAGAAAGATTAATTGAAGAATTGGTGAAGGAATTGTGTGAAGAACCCTGCTTGAATAGAAGCTTGGAGAATCTAGTAGGTCTATCAAGAGGAATTGGATCTTCTTCATGCAATTATGGAGCAAGTGTGTGTGTTGGAACCAAGAGTCACCGAAAGGAATATTGTGACATCAAGGCAATCAGGTTGTATCTTCTACTTTCGATTAATATGATACAGCGACATGTCCTTTTCCCATAAAGTCATTCTTACTTATTGTGTAATTCCTTGATCATATGCATAAGTTGAAGATTGAATACATTTTGCTATCTTCACTTTGGTTGGTTTGTGTTGTCTTGGTCTTGACCTCACGAGAGAACCGAAGCGAAGCAGGAGCAACAGAGACTTAAGGAAGTGACACAAAGGTATGTCACTCGTTCCTCCTTACTAGCTAATTCAATGGTCGTAACTTAGGGAAAGAGTCATGTCCTGTCCTATTTTGTTCTAGATCCAGGAGGATCTAGGGAGATCTGTTAGTGTCCGCACCTACCGATTAGTTCGATAACAAAATTGGCGACTCCGCTGGGGATGCAACCCATTTCTTAGTGTTTTTTGGTGTTTTTCATTGTCCATTTTCTCTTTCCTTACCTTTCTTCACTTCTATCAATCTCCGAGTCTTCAGGACATCCAGACAGACTCTCTAGGTCCAGAAGTCCCTTCAAAATTTTTGTCTTTTTCCAAATTTTTGCCTAGTTTCAGGCCTTCTCGCACTGTACCCCACAGTGGCCTACAAGAACCCCTTGAGTTATCACTTTTCCTTTCTGTTCAGTGCGAGGTTCTCACACTCTGCTTAAAGCCAGCCTGCGAGAATGATCCATTCTCGCACTGTACATCACTAGTAGCCTACAAACCCATTTTTAATTTTTTTTTTGGAATTAGGGTTTTTATGCTCAGATGCCCAGATCTCTATGTGTGTCTGAAAATAACTTCTTGGGCCATTGGTTGATTGTTTCTTGACTTCAGATTTTGTGCACGATCAGTCTTCAGAAATCAAAGACTCTTCTTGTTCCTTTTTTCTCGACTCTCATCTCTTGACTTGTCTTAGCAAGGATACAATCTTTGATCTCTGAATCTGAGTGCTAGTATGGTTAGGAGCCGGTGATCGGTTTGAAAGTTGGGATTGTTTGTCTTTCTCATTTTCTCATTACTTGGAAAATCATTGTTCTCATGCAATTGAAAAGACTAGTCTTGTCTGCTTGTCATTCTTGTCTTCATTGAAAGATTGGTTTTTGTTTGTGGCTTTTCGTTAGTTATTGTTTTTCCTTAGTTTCACCACCATGGTGACCCTTTTTCAAAAGTAAAAAACATTTTTATTTTTAAAAGCATTTTCATTTTGAAAATATTGGAAATCAATTGTTGAAATAGATAGAGAATTGCCATTGTTACGTGATTCATTGATATTGCATTTTAAAGAAGATTGCATATTCGTAGTTCGAGATTGTTCCAGAAAACTTCTCTCGCCCTCCTGTAAATAGGATTCATTGAACAAGAATTGATACCTTTTCATTCCTATCTATGCATTGTTGGGTCAGAGTCTCACACAACATCGGTTTCATTTCCGTGTCCTTTGAGTAACAACAGCCTTTAATAATATTGCGTAATTTTAAAATTTAACTAGTAACTCTTTTCTAGGACTCTAGTACACCAACAATTAGCTAGGATAGAGCTTTGGAATAGGCAGAGAGATACACTCTCCAAAGCACAAAACACACAATAGAATCTTGTGTTAGGGAGTGTCAAATTCCATTTACAACATTTTGTCCTGGGAAGCCCTTCTCACACAAGGGTCAAACCCAAGGTCGCATTGATATTGACAGAGTTACTCACCCTGCT
>JZKD02S1016727.1:416190-431551 GCA_000966675.3 Picea glauca | reverse complement strand
TCACGGTACCTGGAATCGACGTTGGCCAAACTCACTCGGGCTCCTTGGAGGGTATACCCACGATTATGTGTGGGAGATTGCACCAGGGTGTAAGTCCGTTAAGCAGGTCGTCAATGTAACTTTTCCACCCTCGCCCATCCCCTTCTCATCTTGTTATTGCGATGTTGGATTTCATCACCAACTAGTAACTTCAGAATTAGAAGGTCTTGTTTGCTTGGTGTTGTTTCCTAGAATTTTTACTAGCGCGTGCTGTTTGCTTACCCGAGTTGGCCACAGCATTTTCTTCCTAAGTTTGGAACTCGTTCACAATAGAGCCTCCACGTCGTTCACGTAGAATGAAAGGCTTAGCCCCAGAAGATCTAGAAGGTTCTCAACCTCTGCCTACAAGCTCACTAGAGGGCTCTCCTCAACAGAGTGAAGTCCAAGACGTCACCACTCCACAAGTGGAAAGAACTGACTCCCTAGAACGGTTCCGAATTACCAATTCTTGAGAGGACTTTCGACTTCACCTCGATTCTGAGAGACATATTATGTGAGTGAATTCTTCCGGAGATTTAGTTGTTTTGTCTTCTGGATCACTGATTGGACCTTTTCCAGGACCTGAGGGCCAAGATCCTTTTTGGGCTACTGGTGTTTTTAGACGGGATCTTTTTGGTTCAGGAGCAGGCATTGATATCACCATCTCACCTGCATTCTCTGAAACCTCTGGCCCAGACGCAATACCTTTTACCACTGCATATTATTTTCCTGGAACAGACACTCCACGATATGACTACATCTTGACCCTCCCTTTACAAATGGTCCATTACACAGATAATACGAGTATTCACACCAGGAGTACAGCGGCTAGCCAAGCCCCCGTGGGCACACCGCTTTCACCTAGAGTCACCCCGACACTCCATGCGTTGAATGCCTCTATTCCTGTTCCTACGCAAATCCCATCTGGAACTCCTAGTGGTCCCTCTACTTCTGGGCACTCTCCTCCCATCTTCATTCCGAAACTTCCTCAACCCCCTTTTGGAGGACCTTCTCCATTCTCTATCGGCGACACTAATCCTAGTGGCACTATTCCGTCGTTCACACCAAATTACCAGATTCTGGTTGGTGGACAATTTCACCAGGGAGGTGTGACTCAACCCCCCCTTGTAGGGAAAATTCCTATTGGAACACAAATCCCAATAGGAACACAATCTTTGATGGGAGCGCAACCCCCACCGACCCCACCTTATGGGCAAAACATACCTCCATCCTTGGCCCAGTATTGGAATCATCTAATACAACATAATCCTCAATCGACTGGGGGGCAACAGCCTCAAGTTACCTCTGTTATACCCCCTAGTATAGGCCAACCATATCCAGGTACGTCCAATCCTATTTGGGGTTCAAACGCTCAACCCAATGCCCCCATTCAAGGGTACAATCCTATGAGCTACTTCCCTCTACAACAACCACCGAATCTACCTGGGTCTTCACATTATATGTAGACTGCATATGGTCCCACTGGTTTGCTGATAGGACTCCCTCCCCAAAGCCACCATTACCCACATGTGAACATACAATTACCCTTCTTAGCCACTTTGGACCTTCCGGACCTCTCGAGGATTTTAAACGATTCGATTCGTCACTCTCCCCAATGGCCCGCTATACCAGCCAAGCTACCATCTGACATCCTTAAATTCGATGGCAAAGCGGGAGAGGACCCCAACAATCACATCATGACATTTCACCTCTGGTGCTCGTCCAACTCCTTGATGGATGACTCTATCCATTTACGCCTTTTTCAACGAACTCTCACGGGTTCTACCGCAAAGTGGTATATAGAATTACCGTGAGGTTTCTTCTCCGACTTCAACACCCTCGCTATGGATTTCCTCACCCACTACCAGTTACCGATCCGCTATGAGTGGCAACGGAGACGACGTCTCATCAAACTCGAACTTCCCGATCAGTTGCTGGCAGAGTGGTTCACAAAATCATTTGTGAACGACATCGGTCGTGACATCGCCATGGGTGGAGTTGTCACGGAAGAATAGGCCATAAGTCGTGCTCAATACCTTGACCTTGTTTACTCACAAATGGGTACTCTTTATGACTTACTCCCTGATGCACCTCGTCCTTTGATTTCCACCACTTTGACTACTCCCGCTGCGTCTCATGCAGCTGGCGATGTAATTGGCACTTTCCATGCCCAACCACATTCCGCCCAAACTACTAGACACAACCCCAAACCTAATTCTTCTAATGTTAAAAATGCTCCGTCTCCTACCCCTCCCACTGACAAGACTTCTGAGGTAAATGAGGTTCAATCTACCCCAGCCGGTAAAAAAAAAATCCAGAAAAGGAAAGGGTAAGAATAAGGAGGACAAAAATACTTCGCAAGCAGAGAGAACCAAAACTCCACATGTTGATGATAGGGATAAGCGCAAACCTCGATACCCTTGTCTTATTTGTGGTGATGATCACTACATGAAGGATTGTCCACAACGAGCCGAGGTCACTAAGTTCCTTCAAGGAGCCCCGAAACCACCCACTTCGGCTGTTTTGTCACAACCCTTCCCTTCTCAACAATAGGCCCAATTGGTCATTCACAACCAACCATCGCCCTCCACTACGTCTTACGTATTAATGTGTACCGGTGATTCAAAGCAAAGTCACGTCACACTTACCACTCAAGCCAAAGATTATTCCCCCTTTAAGGAGAAGGTTGATGTTATACCTCCTTCATTGGTCCAACCCTCTCCCACGACTCCACCTACCAACGATCCTCTTCATGTCGAATGACTGAGCCTCGACACAGTTCTTCACCCTCCTCCAAAGGGCATCGTTCGAAAATTGGATTTCAATCCTCATGCTCATGCTATCCAAAACTACAACATTGTTGAAGATCTAGCCCAAGCACCTTCTACGATGTCAGCCCTCGAAGTCCTTCAAAGTTGTCCCACACAATGGAAGGCGTTGTTGAAAGCTATCAGTGGAATCAACCCGACGGACATGAATTTAATAATTTTTGACTTGGAAGATCACATTCTAAGGCTACCTCCTCAACTCGCGTTCCAAATCCAAGTGATTGTCTCCGACAAAAACATTTGTCGAACCGTTATCGACGAGGGTGCCTCGATGTATGTCATGTCTGTTACCTACTAGAAAACCATCGACTCTCCCTCTTTGACTAAATCCCATAACACACTCAAAGCCTTCAAGGGCTCCGGTTTTAATCCCTACGGTGTCCTTCCTTCATTGCCAATCACGCTAGAAGGCAAAACGGTCCAAGTCGAAGTGGAAGTCTTTGACGCTCCTCTCGATTACAATCTTCTGCTTGGCCGTAGCTGGATTGATTCCATGCGTGCAGTTGTGTCGACTCTTTTTCATGTTGTACGTTTCCCAAATCAAGGAAAGGTCATCACCGTCGACCAATTAGCCTTCTTTAACTCAGATACACGTACTGGCAACATACCGTTCATCACCAAAACCCCACCGGGTTACGAGAACGTCGGTGTACGTCTTCTCAAAGACTCTTCGTTAATGGGCACCTTCCCCATTCCACCACTTGATGTTCCACACTCATCTGTCGCTTCAATCAACATGATCTCCACCTCAATTTATGGAACCCCTGCATCTCATGATCCATGGATGGTACTTGACTGCGGCGATCATCTTCGTTACGGCGACGAAATGCCTTTGAGTCCTGTCGAATCCGCCTATTAGGCCATTCAATCGACAACCCCTTCTACCCTGTCTCTTGGTGATTTATCTCTAGATCCTTTCCGTGCCATTTTTCCCATGGATGAGATGATTATTTCTGTCATGGAAGACACCCCCTGGAATGATGGCCATCACCGTTCCATTCTCTTCCTGGAACAACACACCATCGATAGCTACCAACGGGTCTCAACCCCGTCGACCGTTGTCGTCATTTCAACCATTCCCAAGTCCACACACGATGTGTTTTCCGAAGGGAAATTAAGCAATATCTCACCCACTATTCCCCTCGACATATCCATCAAACCTGGAATTGTCAAAAATGTGCATATCGGAGCTTCGTGTTCCCCTGACGAAATCGTCACCTACAAGTCACTTTTCAAAGAATTTTGTGACGTCTTCTCCTGGAGCTATGAAGAAATGCCGGGTATCGACCTTGACATCGTGATACATGAGATCAAGACATACCCCGATGCCAAACCCATCCGGCAATGCCTTCGTCTAGTTCACCCACGTAAAGCGGCTGCTATTAAACTTGAAGTCGAGAAACTTCTCAAAGCCGACTTTATTTACCCGGTGGCCCTCACTGACTAGGTTTCCAATCTTGTCTCGATCAACAAGAAACAAGGCACAATCCATGTATGCATTGATTATAGGGATATTAACAAAGATTGTCCTAAAGACATCTTTCCTACCCCCTTCGTCAATCAGATTGTCGACGATTGCGCCGGAAGCGAAATCTTCTCTCTGATGGATGGTTTCTCCAAATATAATCAAATCAATATTGTTCTCGAGGATCAACACAAAACCGCTTTCATTTGTCCTTGGGGCACTTTCGCCTATCGAAAACTTCCTTTCGGTCTAAAGAACGCTGGCGCGAATTTTCAGTGCGCTATGTCTTATGCCTTCCATGATATCAAACACATCGTGTAGCCCTATCTTGATGACTTACCCGCTCATTCCATGCACCGGGTCGATCATCCAACCCACCTCTGAGCCATTTTCCTCCGCTGTCGGTTTTACCATATACAATTGAGTCCTCACAAATGCATTTTCTGCATAGAATCTGCCGACTTGTAGGTTTTATTGTTTCACTTCAAGGGATCAGGGTAGATCCTTTAAAGGTCAAGGCAATTCTCAATCTCCCTCCTCCTTCTACACTTCGCCAGTTACAAAGTTTGCAAGGGAAAACAAACTTTCTTCATCGTTTCATCCCGAACTACGCTGAGATAAATCTTGGATTTACGTGGCTACTAAAAAAGGGGTCTGAGTTTGTATGGGATACCATCGCAAACAAGGCTTTTGAAGCTCTGAAACTGTCCTTGACACGTGCTCCGCTTCTCTTCCCCCTCGACTACAATCGCGATTATTTCCTTTACCTCGCAGCCTCGGATTACACCATCGCTATGGTTCTCGTCCAAGAGGATGATTCTCATGACGAACATGTTATCTATTACTTGAGTCGAAGTCTAACGCCTACCGAAACCAAGTATTTACATGTCGAAAAACTGGCCTTAGCAGCCGTCCAAGTAGTTCAACGTTTTCGACACTATATCCTCTCTCGCAAGACTACGGTAATTTCTAATTGCAACCCTATGCAACAAATTCTCACACATCAATTGCTAGGGGGAAAATACTCTAAGTGGATCGTGATACTCCAGGAGTTTGACTTGGAATTCGAACGAGCTAAGTCCAAGAAGTCCTTAGTGTTTTCTGAGTTGATATGCGACTTTCCCTACTCTAAAACGGAAAATGTAGCAGCCGATTTGTTACCTGATGAATCCCTTTTCCTAATTAGTTTCGAGGATCTTTAGTATGGAGATATCATCATATATCTCCAAACCCAGACTTTCTGTCCCACTTTGTCCAGTACTGACCAGCGTTGAATACGCTACCAAGCCCGTCAATATATTATCCTCGGGGATACTCTTTATCATCGTGGGATTGACTTAGTTTTTCGCCACTGCCTCACGTTTGATGAAGATGAGAAAGCCTTAAATGACTGACATTTTGGAGCCTGTGGTGGTCTTATGTATGGGTATGCTACTGCCCAAAAGATATTACGAGAAGGGTATTTTTGGCCTTCTTTATTTAACGATTGCATAATCGCCATCCAAAAATTCCACGTTTGCCAGACCTATAATCATAAGATCCGATCACATCCTGCTCCTCTTCATTCCATGGTCTCCATTGGTCCCTTTGCGAAATGGGGCATCGATTTCATGACATGTCACCCCCACTCGGCCGGGGGGCATGGATACATTATTGTAGCCGTAGATTATTTTACGAAATGGGCCGAGGCGATGCCGACATTTGACAATACCAGAAAGACTGCAACATTATTCATTTTCAATCACATCATAGATCGTTTTGGTGTTCCTCAGGCTATCATCACTGATCATGGTAGGCACTTTAGAAACTTCATGATGTTCGAACTCACCGAAAAGTTGGGTCTTCGCCATGAAAACTCAATGCCCTATTACCCACAGGCCAATGGCCAAGTCGAAGCGATTAATAAAGTTCTCATAACCATGCTGCGACAAATGATAGGGATTCACAAAACAAGTTAGCACACAATGTTGTTTTCAGCATTGTGGGCTTACCGGATGTCCGTTAAGTCTGCTATTGGGTTTACACCTTTCCGATTAGTCTATGGTATTGAAGCTATCCTCCCAATTGAATGTGAGATACCCTCCCTGAAACTAGTCGTCGAACTCTTACCAAACACCTCTGTCGAAGAGGAACGTCTGTTGTATCTCATGTGATTAGACGAAACTCGACGTGACGCTACCCTAGTCATCGAAGCCCAAAAGAAACGTGTCAAGGCCCAATACGACAAACATGTCAAGCCTCGCGTTTTCTCTGAAGGAGATCTGGTTCTCCTCTACGAACAAGATCGAGATATGCTAGGAGCTGGAAAATTTGAAGCCATGTGGCAAGGTCCTTATATCGTTAAATGAGTTTTGGAGAAAGGAGATTATGATTTAGTTGATTACGATGGTATCCCTTTGAGTGAACCCAGAAATGGGTTGTACTTAAAGAAGTACTATGCATAAGATCACCTGTGCACGAGTACTTGTATTTTATTGTATCATACTTCTTGTGTGTTACTGTAGTATGTTTTTTCGTTATCTGGTCTCTGCCCTTATGTGACATGGTGTTTGATTTCCATATGTTGGAGTATTTGCTACCCCACATTGGCTTCGCTGATGGCGCTAGCCATAGTACTCAGAACCTTGCTTCCACTACTTGGGCGATTTATGCCCCTACGAACGAACTTATCACTCTATGAGGTGTGTGCCTTGGCTGTGCGACCAACAATATTGCAGAGTATAGTGCCATTATCGAATTGTTAATTGATTCTATCTCGCTCGGTATCCGTCACTTGTTTGTGTGACTTGATTTGCAGCTAGTAGTATTACAGTTAAGTAATGTCTATGCTATTCGAAGTCCTACTTTATTACGGGTATATTTGTGAATTCGCCTCTTGGAACGTTATTTTGATTATATTGAGTACCATCATATTCCTATATGTCTAAATACATTAACCGATGCATTAGATAATTATGTATTAGACAGAGATTTGGGTCATTTATAAATCAATCACAAGTATCACACAACACAAGATAGGTCGGTAGAAGCCGTATATATGTATATATAACGATCAAAAGTTTTTTACAAAAAAGTTCTGTCCAAGAACCAAAATTTCAAAATTTGAAGCTCATAGCTTCTACAAAGTAACGTCATGGATGACGTTCATGATAACACACAACTGCCTAGGAAACCCTACGAAGCAGTTAGCCAACAGACTCTGACACACCCAATGTATGATGCTAATAACATCGTGGGACCTCTCCAAGAGGCATGTTTGGAATGTCTGCAGTCAAACCCTCTAAGTTTTGTTCCACTGCTTCATAATCTTCAGCGTCCCATCGTGGCACTGGAGCCACCTCTCCTCGTCGCTGAGTAGGAGAAGTACCCAGAGGTCGATAAGGCCCCACGTCCGTGTCATCAAAAATAATTTTTGTAATTAGACCTTGGACAAACATAAAAACATTTGCATATGATAAAACTCACAAAAACATTTTAAAAAATGAAAAATGTGTACTTCTCACCTAGATCTCCCCACTGAGCGTCTTCGGGTAGAGCTAAGTTTGGATCTCCTCGAAAGTCCAACCCAGCATAGGCATAATCATCGACCATCAACATCTGTGGTCATAACCAGTCAAGGAAAGAATCATTGTATTTGATGATTGGTCTAAGTACTTGTCGGGCCATGAGGTTACACCACCTCAACATCCTCGGATCTTCTGGAGCCAGTAAACCAAAATCAACCTGCAACCTTAGTAAGGGAACCCTCTCAAGAAAGAAGGATACCAAAAATGACCTGTACCCGAATTTCTTCAGGTCGCCTCTCCTGCATTTAGTCAACTGCCTCTTCATGCTACGAAGGACTGCGTCTGACCAGTTAAAGATACGAGGCTTAGGACACTCTATGGCATACTGAAAATAGCTCTGGAGAGCCATGTGTGGGGCAGCACTCCCAGCCATATGAGCAATGGTGAACAAAATAGTGTGAAGGGTCAAATCTAGGACCCCCCAAATGGCCACCTTTCCTTTGCTTCTTTCCGCCTCTAGAACACAATACAGACGACAATACTCACTCATAGGCAGCCCACCACCTCGGCTACCAGTCAAGCTAGCATGGTACCCACGTCGTGACAGTCTTGTCAGGAAGTTAACGTCCTCGATATCTAAGGACAATGTATGGACCCCCACGTGGAATACTTGGTTGTCCACGTCCCACATATGAACGAGGTACTCCAACAGCCTGACTTGAGCCCTCATACCCGGGATCCGAATGAATTTCAGGAGCCCACAGTCTCGCAAAGAAGCAATGGTGCCTGGGTTATTCCTGGCAATAGAATCATCTTCTTCATGCTCTCTTTCACACCATTCCAGAACCATGGTGACATCCAAATGCCTGCACAAGAACCATAAGAAGTAGGTCAACAACTCTCTTCAAGCTTTGGTACTTTTTTCATTGAGCAAACGTTAAAGAAATTTTTCACTTAGCGGTTCTTGCAGGTGCCCCTTTGGCACAGTGCAAGGTTCTCACAGGTGCCTTTGGGGCCACCTGCAAGAATCATGCATTCTCACAGGTCTCGTGTGGCTAGCCTGCGAGAATGGCTGAGCGCAAAGTTTACCCCTAAAATAAGCTTAAAAAATTGAAATTTACCAATGAAAATAAAAAATTGAACCATCAAAAGATAGAAGACAAGGAGCTTACCTCATTTCCGGAGACGGTTCGCCAAATGGTGGTTCACACCTTCCGCAATCGAGCACCGAAATTCAAGGGCAAAAGAGGGGTTTTGGACTAAAATCTTGGCAAAAGTTACAATGACTATGGTAAAAGAACTTTTACCCACTTATATTTACTTTTACCATTTTTGTTGTTTTTTATAATTGTTTTATTTTATTAAACCTAATGCCTAATACCCCTATGAGTGTGACTTTTTGCAGACATAACGAATTCGACACAGGGATATAGATATTTTTTCTCTTTTTTCATCACATGTTTAAGTTGTTTTTTATGGTTTTTACACAAAACCTCGAGCTTGGTCTTTGTCCGTTCTCATGCTCGAAAATACATGAGAACGTAATCAAGTGCACTTTTATCACTTTTTCGGGCTCAACAAGGTTATATGAAAAAGGAACCCCTTGGAGTTCTCTTTAAGCTCTTTTCTGACTCTCTAAACATGAAAATATTGCCGAGCGATCTTGCTATTTTCACACTCGTTAAAGTATTTGAAGAAAGCGTCTGTTGGGCGATAATTTATCTCTTTTTCGGTCTCATCAGACTATTTTATGAAAAAAGAACTGAGAGAGTTCTCTTTTGAGTGTTTTTCCAGACTCTATAAACATGAAAAACCTTCAAGTTTTCTATCTTTGGACTCGTTAAACAAACATTGAAAGACCTGTAATGGGACTGAACCACTCCTTCCTAGGGTTCGTTAAACATACTCCAAGGGACTTGTCTGAAGGATGAGCTTACATCAACAAGCATATGTTATCCTCCTCAAGCTTGCGTAAAAATAAAGAGGTACTCGCCAGAAATGGTGGGGAAAAATTTGGGAAAGGGATGTGTTTTCGTATTCATATCATTGGCAATAAGTGTCACTCTTGAACATGACACCCCCCTATTCACTATCTGAAGCTAGTTTGGGAAATCCATTTGTCTTTCATTCGACTTGCTACAAGGTCATATCTTGAGTCGTCTCTGAGTCAGTGCTGCCAAATCATTGGTCGTGTCATTCATATGTTCAAGAGAAGTTCATCCGAAACCTCTATTGAGTCGGCCATCTACATTTGTCCATTCTCTTCATGTCGGCCTTCCCTGTGTCCAGTCCAACTCACATCATACTCTGTTCCACCTTAAAAATCTATTACTCATTTTGTTTCATTGATGGGGGATACATCAAGGCCCTCCTCTGATAAGTTTTGTTCCGTCGACTCCAACTCATTATCCAGAAACAAGACTTAGAAAATATTTGGTACCTTGGAACTTGCATGCCTCAATGGCAGGTTTCCTCGCTTTCGACAGTGGGTTTCCATCATTGACCCCTGATCGGGAGATTCCGTCGAACGTTCAACCTCAACTTATTTATTCACGTTTGGTGGATTGTACTAGTGTACCTTGGGAGTCATTGACATTAATGGTGATTTCCCTCACACTTGTTAATGGTTTCATCAATGACCGGTAATCAAGTGGTTTCTACCATGTTTGACTTCAACACATGTAATCACATGGTTAGATTCGTACTTTTAGGTGACGGGATTGAAGACCCTAGGTCTCATCTCTTTGATCCAGGCTGCGATGGAATATGTATCATTTGTTGACACATAGATCCACTTTGTATGTCTCGTGGCTATGTCGTCTTGATTTGAATCTTCTTGCATGGATCCAGAGTGTATTCTTGGTGGCTATGCAATATTTTTGATGGCGTGGATCCACGGTGTATGATTGGTGTCCATGACCCAAGTTCATAATGTCATTTGTCTGTGATTTGGGTATGGGAATGCCTACCTCAGAACTGATATGATATTCTGCAGATGCTTGGTTGTTTGCAAGTTTCCGATTAGGTGAGCTCCTGGTTTCTGACACACACACAGAGTTTATAAAGTATTTCGGATGTCACTGATTCTGACCTCATACTTTGGGGGGCATTCTGTTACACATGATTTTGGTCATCTTGGTGATGTATTAACAATGGTGTACTCAGGCTCCCAACAAGAACTTTCTCCTGAGAAGAATGGCATTTATCTCCTTCCAGAAAACATATTTTCAAAGTGAGTTCATAGGTTGCTCATAGCCTAGGGTGCGAGAATGACCCATTCTCGTAGGCTACCTTCATCCAGGGTGTTAACTTCTCGCACTGTGCTCTATACACAGGGTGAAAACTTGTTCTCAAGCTTGGAAAAGAGAAGAAATCTCGAGGGTTCTAGAAGGGAATCTTCTAGAGAATGAGTTGGAATTCGTATGGTTTTCATTTTACTGGTTTCTCTGATTTTATGGGATCATTCTCATCCATGTAACTATCTCACCCTCTCCTATATATTGAAAGGATTCTCATGTAAAAGGTTAAGCAAGATTAATTGAAGAATTAGTGAAGGAATTGTGTGAATAACCCTGCTTGAATAGAAGCTTGGAGACTCTAGTAGGTCTATCAAGAGGAATTGGATCTTCTTCATGCAAGTACGGAGCAAGTGTGTCTGTTGGAACCAAGAGTCACCGAAAGGAAGCTTGCGACATCAAGGCGATCAGGTTTTATCTTCTACTTTCGATTAATGTGATACAACGACATGTCCTTTTCCCATAAAGTCATTCTTACTTTATTGTGTAATTCATTGATCATATGCATAAGTTGACGATTGAATACATTTTGCTATCTTCACTTTGGTTCATTTGTGTTGTCTTGGTCTTGACCTCACGAGAGCACCGGAGCAAAGCGGGAGCAACAAAGACTTAAGGAAGCGACACAAAGGTATGTCACTCGTTCCTCCTTACTAGCTAATTCAATGGTCGTAACTTAGGAAAAGAGTCATGTCATGTCATGTTTTGTTCTAGATCTAGGTGGATCTAGGGAGATCTGTTAGTGTTCGCACCTACTGATTAGTCCGATAAAATCTAGTTCTTTTCTTTTGTGATGAAGTTATTGGATAAACAAGTTTGGATAACCCTTATATGAACCTACGGTAAAAACCTATGATGCTCATGAAATATCATACATCTAACACATCCTTTGGTATTGGCCAATTTAGGATGGCCTTGACATTTTCTGGGTCAATCGAGATTCCTTCACCAAAAATTACATTTCCCAAATATTGTTCTTTATCTTGATAAAATTCACATTTACTGAACTTTTCATAAAGTTGGTGTTCTTTAAGCGTCCGCAAGACTATTCTCAAATGTTCTTCATGTTTCTCTTAATTTTTTTAATAAATCAATATTCTAACATCCCTTTGGTATGCCTAAGAAACAAGTGAGTACAAAGTAAAAAAAAAAATTCCATTAAGAACATAACGTGAACACATGGTCACTAGAGTGCCTAGGAAACAACATCATAAGTAAAGCAGTACCATATACACATCATGGAAATCACTAACGACGCACTCAACTCGTCAATGAAGGATAGAAACACATAATATGATTCGGATTTAGGTAGGAACACAATGAAATACATAAATACACATAAACACAGAGATGCAGCGGAAATAAGACTTCATTTCATTAAAAACAAATGACTCAAATATGCTTACAGATAGAATGGAAATAAACTAGCTAGGGTGTTGGTAGCTTATCTCTGAGAGGAGATGTGGCATCTATTGGCCTCTGAACTATGTTACAATGAGGCACTAAGGCATATTATTATTGAGAAACAATGGAAAACCCTAAACATCCAAAGACCTATCCCTAGGAGATGAAATGCCAAGACTATGGGCCCCGTTTGGGTAAATTGGTACATCAACTTCCCGGGGACGTAACTTTGGCATACGATCTTCGTTTGACACACTCAATACCTCGTTAGAAATATCTATCTGAGGACTACAACTTTTGGGTGAGAAACATCAAACGTCAATCCATGTTTCTCCCTGTTTTCTCAAAACACATCATTTAGAACCTCAAAACGGCGCCAGAAGTTCAGGACACAAAAAACTGCTAAAAATAGTAAACTATGTGGAAACTGAAAAATTGAAAGAAGCAATGGTGGGGGTCCAAGTGGAATAGGTGGGTGGTCACCAATATCCACTTGGATCATTCCTCTCCCCTTAGGAAGAAGTGGTCCACATTGCGTTGATTTCCTCCATGAGATGAGGAAACTTCTGCTAAACTTGGTCCCTGGTGAGCCACTTGCCTTGGTGGAGGAATTGACCTGCTTTGATAACTTGATATAGAATTATCCTTTGTTGTTGGGTGTGCTTGATCTGTGTCTCCATGATATGATCGGTTGTGGCTTGTTCCATGCAGTCTGGATTTAACTCTGTTGGTGTGAATTGTTCTTCCATGTTGGATGTGTCTAGTAGAGGTGGAAAGTAGGGCCAAAGGCGACCCACATTGAACACTGGGTGCATACCAAGGAATGGTGGAATGATGAGCTCAAATGAATTGTCCCCTACAGCCTTAGTGATGGTGTACGACCCATATCAAAGTTGGTGAAGCTTGCAGTGGGGTCCAACGAGGCGCTCCTTTTGCAAATGCAGCCACACTTTGTCGCCCACCTGGAAATTTTGTGGCACCCGATGTTGATCATGTCGTTGCTTGTACTTAGCATTGGATCTATCCAAGATGTCATGAACTTGTTCGCGAATATGTTGAATGCTCTCAATGAAGCTATTTTCCTTGTTAGCCTCAGATTGGAGATGAGCTGAATCTTCCTGAGTAGCCACAAATGGCATGGCTACGTCAATGGGACATAGTGGATGGAATCCCAAGCCCACCTGAAAGGGGTTGTGGCTGGTTGAGCTATGGAGAGCCTGGTTATAGCTGTGTTGTACATAGGGGAGGCTCTCATCCCATTTGTGTGGATTTTTTGAGTTGTACATGCGCAGAATATGCACGATCATCTAGTTGATGACCTCTGTCTGGCCATCAATTCACAGATGGAAAGTTGTGGACTTGGTGAGCTTGGTGTCCAACATCGACCAGAGGTTGGACCAAAATGTACTGATGAACTTGTTGTCCCAATCTAAGATGATAGATTGTGGGATCCCAAAGTGTACCCACACTCATTCAAAGAAGAGTTTAGTAGTGGCTTCTGCTGTGATATTCTTCTTGCAAGCCATCATAATGGACATCTTCGAGAATTTGTCGACGACCACAAAAACACAGTCATTTCCATGCTTAGTAGAAGGATGGCCCAACATGTAATCCATAGAGATAGATTCCCAAGGTCGACTCCGGGTAGGAAGCGAAGTATAGAGGCCTTTCTTCTTGATGGTCGATTTGGAATTGGTGCAAGTAGTGCAGGACTTGATGTACTTCCCGACATCCTGTCGAAGGTTCGACCAATAGAAATACTTTTGCAGTATTGCCATGATTTTCTCGACCTCGAAATGCCCAACGACTCGATTGTAGTGCGCCTCCCAAATCATCTTGGCACACTCGCTTGAAGGAACACAAAGGTTTCCTAGGTGACATAGCAGGGTATCTTGGAGGTGAAAATTGGGAAGTTTCTTACCCTCCAAGAGCTTATTGTATGTGTGGTTGAATTATGCATCACTTGTGTAGAGAAGCGTCCAATCGAAAGTATCATGACCACAAGAGTTGAAAACAGTGGTTAGCACCACGATGGGTGGTCGACTGAGGCAGTCTGCAAAATTATTCGTGTTTTCTTTCTTGTACTTAATGTTCAAATGAAATTGTTGCAGGTATGTGGACTATTGTTTATGGAGCCTGATTATGTTCCTGATTCAAAGGTCCTTTCTTTTAGCCGTGTTTATACCCCATGAATACTTTACACCCCATAAGTATGTACAATCTTCCACGTGGGGGAGTGCAGAGGGGGGGTACCCCCTCTGCGGGGTCCAGGGGCAAGTGGGCTCCTGGTGGGGGTTTGGGGGAAGCGTCCCCTGATGGGGGTATGGGGGCGAAGCCCCTGAAGGAAAATTTTCCTTGTAAATGTATATTGTAATTTCATTGTAAATATGGACCGTTCATTATAAGGTCACATATCTAATGGTAGAAATTATGTTAGGGTTTTTTTCCCTAGAAGGCAACCATCTGTTATGAGGGAAATGTATTGTGGCTATGCATTATGGCAAGTATTGTATTCTGAGAGAGGATACTGTGAGAGAAAGAAGAGGAAGTTACAACCAGTTTTGCTGTAGGTTGTATCCCTTCATTTGCTGGATAATAATAAAGGAAGGACCTAACAATTTCTCTGGTGGACGTAGCCCACACTCGGTGAACCACGTAAATATGTGTCTCTCTTGTATTGTGTATCTTTTGTGTTTTGTTTCCGCATTTGTTTTATTTTATTGCTCCATGGTCCTGTTTTTCTAACAACTAGTATCAGAGCGAAAGGTAACTCGCAGGAAAAGAGGGTTCCTAGTTCGAGTGGGAGCAATGTCGGAAGATGGAAAGTTTAGGGTCGAGAAATTT
>JZKD02S1016727.1:317321-330884 GCA_000966675.3 Picea glauca | reverse complement strand
ATATATATATATATATAGACTACTCCATATAATACCATAAAAATTGTTTATAAAAATCAACATTAAATGGTAGAAAGTCCAAAGCATAGCTTGTTGTTTGGTTCCTGTGTTGGAATGAACTGGTGAGGGAAGCCTTGTGTTGTTTGATTAATCAATATAGTGTTTTATTGAATGAAGTAATGAATATGTTCAAAGTAATTTATAATATTTTAAAATCTAAAAAAATTGTTGTAGAACAATTTTGATGTTTTTTGTCATAAAAAATAATTTTGCTAATATTGAAACTTTATGAATTTAATCTTTTTAAAGTCTAAAACTTGATTTTAATTAACTGTAATAATTCATAAAACTATATACATTTCTAGTGGTAGAAATAACATTTTTGTTTGAACCAAATTCACATAAATTATACTCCAAAGTTTGAATATACTTGATTTTACAACTTTCAAAAGGGCACCCAAAACAACCACCACCGGATTCACAAGAAATTATACTCCATAGATTGAAGGTGTTTAATTTTACAATTTTGAAAAGGAAACCCAAAAGAACCACACTATGAACTTGTCCACTCATTTGCAAAAGTGTTATGTACAAGAATATGAAATCAAGATTATGTGTCTTAATTAATATTGACAAATCCTTATTGCTTACAACAAAACAATACTAACTTGCAAGTGTTATGAATAAGAATATTCAATAAGATTTTGTGTCTTAATTTGTGATATGGTCCAATGCTCAACCCCAAACTATTTCTCAAAGAAACTTCTATAACAACAAAAATTAAAAGGTTGAATAGAAAATGAAACCTAAATACCAATATTTCTACGTAACTTCTACCCAACTATATAAAATTGAAATAACCCTCAAGAGTGCCCTATATGTGGTAAGGACAAATCCTTTTCAGACTTCTTGGAATATTGCTCAACTACCCATCCCATATGAAAATAGGTGGTTGGATTCTATATCATTAAAAGGATAGGCACAATACATTAGGTCAAGGCCCTTCTCTGGGATTAATACCATTTTTCCTCTAAAACATGCATGTAAACTAGTTGAAATTGAAACAATTGATGAATTATGTGGAGAACATACAAATAACATCTTCTTTTATGTGCTAAAAAAAAACATTTTCACACAATTTTCACATTTCTTGAAGCATTGCACGACCCAACCCATATGGTGATAGGTGATTAGCTTCTATATCCCTAAAAGGATAGGCATAATTCGTTAGGTAAAGGCCCTTCAATGGGATTCTATTCGGAGCAGATCTACAATTCATAAATGGAGAGGTAAGAATCAACATACCTGTGAGGAAAATTCCAGAAAGCCAACAAGAACCACTATTCCTTCAAAGGTTGAGCAAAACACAGGAAACACTAACCAAAGAAACCAACACAAGTGAAAACAAAGTGAAGGTGGCGAGCTTGAGGTAGCATAAGGACGACATGCATTAATTCCACGTCATTTCTCACATTAATTGTCACCCACCACAACCTAGTATGGAGTGCACCCAAACTACCATAACATTTTCACAAAGCACATAGTTAACCATATGTATCAAATTCGCCACCAATATATTACTTCCATTTTCCAAATTGAATCGACCTCCTATAACCATTCTTTAGCACCAAAACAATCATGTCCCACATTCCTTGCTAGTGAAGGATTATAATTGCACATAACATATCAATTTTCCATAACATGTACAAGTATACCATAAGTGCATCACACCATAACTTGCAATGTGGCTCATGCTTGAAGTTTGAAAAACATGCCAAAATATGTGTAGCCAGAATAAACCAAGATGCTTATCAAAACAAACATTTCCCTCCTTTCTATCTTTTCAAATTAAATTGCTAGCACACTCATCATGCATCCATTTCACATGGAAACCGGCTTGAATTTCTATGTTTATTCTCAAACTGTAGAATCTTTTTTGCAAGGTAGTCATGAGCGCAAAGATAAGAGAAGCACTCTTTCATCATTATTCAAATAAGGGGGTCCCACCTATTTAGTTTATTATTAAATATATATAAGTAATAAGGCATTGCAACCCATTTGCAGGTAGGGATTCCATGTTGCGCTTTTGGGCGTCAACAAACTGGCAACTCCATAGGGAAATTTTTTCTCAACAGATTTAGAACTCAGAATGTTTGGATTCACAGACCAATAAAATTAGATGATCAAAAACTGTTGAAAAGAATGGTTATGCAATAGGGGGGAAAATGATGGTTTAAGGGAAATAATGAGACAGGACTTCGGGGAATAACTTATGGAAAGTGGGATGTATGATGGGAGTTGGTCCTATATGCATAAAAATCAAATAATATTCATAACTGATAATGATTTTAAGAATTTTAGGGAGAATGCTTTTGATATGTTCTTGAATCTCAGGATGGATGGAAGAAAAGGATAACAAAAAGAACAGAGAAAGCAAAACCAATTATACTACAACAGTATTGAAAGAAAATATTTATTCTGGTGTCTCAAAGGAGGACATTGTGACCGCTGTGTGTATTTTATTTTCATCGATAAATGTTACTTGCATAATGACATTGTTATGGAAAAAATGATTCAGAATTTATTTCTGATGATTATACGAAACAAACAACATAAATTAAAAACTCAACAAACCAAAGTAAACAAAAAACAGTAAGACAAAAGACTATATACAACATTCATGTTTACACAAAGCGTTAATGATCAAGATGGTTCCACATAATGTTTCAAGTGGGAACGATTAGTACTATAAGAAAACAACCGCTCTTCCAAATCCTTCAGAAGGTATGAGTTTGTGCTAAGGATAAAAGCAATTTTGAAAGGACCTGGCCATATTTTTTGGAATTTAGAATATCTCCCTCTTTCAACATGGGTTGAGTCCCATAGAAGGACTTTGTCGTCAAGATTGAATTCAGTAGACTTTGCTCGCTTGTTAAAATACTTTTTCATCATTTGCTTCCTTCATTTTATATTCTCCAAGGAAATTTTTAGTTGTTCTTCCAGGGCTAACAATGCTGCATTTATCCTTTGTGGAACATTAGAAGACTTTAATTCTTCATTCTATAACATTATCCGTAAGGAGGAAAGTTCTAGTTTAGTAGGCATAATAGCCTCTTGGCCATATACGAGCTGAAATGGAGTAAATCTTGTACTTTCTTTGGTGGTTGTATGATCTGCCTAGAGAGCACAAGTGAGAAGTGTGTGCCATTGGCAAGGTTTGTCTTCTATGATTATCTTTATGATCCTAACCAGATTCTTGTTAATGGACTCTGATTTCCCATTTCCTTGAGAGTAATAAGCAGATGAATTGAAATGTTTGACACCTAACTTAGCCATAAATTGGGTCAATTTTGTAGAAATGAAGGCTGGGCCATTTTCCCCAATGATCTCTAATGGGATGCCAAATATTTAAAAGATATTAGATTCTAATAAAGAAGCAACCTGCTCATCATGTGTGTGTCTAAGAGGAGCAACCTCGATCCACTTAGTAAAGTAATCGGTGGTTGTCAAAATAAAAATATGCCCTGCAGAAGATGGAGGGTTGATAGGACCAATAAAGTCTAAACCCCATTTAGAAAAAGGGAAATCTGGGAGGACAGGTTGTAAAGGCATGGCAGAAAGGCGTTCTTTCCCAGCGAATTTTTGGCATTTATCACAAGATCTTGAAAATTTATATGAATCATGGAATATCAAAGGCCAATAGTAACCATTTCTTATGATTTTAAAAGAAGTATCCTTAGCAGAAAAATCCCCACCTATGTGAATGATAGAAGCTGATGATCCATCAATTTCATGTAACAATTTATGTGTTTCCTCATCATTTACACATCGAAGTAACAAACCATCAACATACCTCCTAAAAAAAAGTCTCCTAAAATGATATACTTGGAAGCTTCAAGGCAGAGTCTCCTTCTCTGGTGAGGATCCAACCCATTTGGACACCTTTGATACTACAAACAATATACCATATTTTTATACCAAGGATGTTCGAATAGAGAAATATTTTGATTTCAATATAAAACAACGCTGAAAGAGGATTATCTTGGTTGTCAAGTTCTTCGCTTGGTTTAGGGTGCTGAGCTAAGTGAAGGGCTAGGTCTCGTCCCTGGATTGTCTTCGAATTCATGATCGTAAAATCATGCTCCTAAATTTTGGCAAGCCAATGCACAAGTTTTCCTTAAAGATAAGCTTGTGAAAGCAAAAAATTGACACCAGGCAAAGGGACTTTTACCTGTCTATGTTTTCCCAAAATAAAATGGAAAATTTTTTCTATAGCTTTGACAAGAGAAAAATCATGTTTCTCAATATAAGAGTATTTGATATCATCATCTGATAGAATTTGACTCATGTAAGCTACATGTTTTTTATTTTTCTGGTCATCACATTGTAAGAGGATAGGAGAAATTTCTTCCTTGGTGTCATTGGTATATATGATAAAGTCTTTCTCAAAATCCAGTTTCACCAGAACCGATGTAGAGCTAATTGATTCCTTAATCCTAAGGAAAGAATTCTCGACCTCATTTGTCTAATAAAAAGAGCGATCTTGATTCATAAGATTATGTATTGGTTTAACCATGACAACAAAATCAGGAACAAATCTACAGACAAAATTAATAATACCCATGGAATCTTTAACTTCTTTCTTGGAGGTGGGGGCGGGGAGGTTTAGAATGGCAGTAATGTTCTCTTGATCCATACTTATCCATGAATAAAAAACAATGTGAATGAGGATCTTACCCTTCGTGACACTGAAAATAGACTTGGAAGGATTTAAATAAATGCCAAATTTTCTGCAGCGCATGAGAACTTTTCTAAGATGACCAAAATGATCCAAATGGTTTTTAGAATAAACAGTCAAATCATCAAGATAAACTTGGATAATCTTATCGATTATATCGTTAAAAGTTATCAACACAGCTCTTTGAAAGGTGTCACCTACATTAGATAATCCAAAAGGCATGCATTCATAAGCGAATGTTCCCCAGTGTGTGGTAAATGTGGTTTTATACCTATCAGTCCTTTTTACCTTGATTTGATCATACCCAGAAAAATATGTTGGCCCTTGACCAAGTTTTGAGGATTCTTGGTTATGTTTGACCTACTTTTGGGACTTCGACAGGATTTCGAAGGAAGAGCGCAAGACGAAACAGAGATCATGGGATCTCGGCCCCTCCTTTAGGGATTTTTGGGTTTTGGGCTTATGTAACAGGTATGGGAATGTCAGCCCATGGGTTTACCCATTCTTAGGCCTATTTTGTAGTGTATAAATAGAAATTTGTGCAATGTAAGAAGTACTCGTAATTGAATGCTAGTACTAGATATGTGCAAGAAGATGTGATTAAGACTTGCAGAACTAAGTGAAAGTCATTTGTAGTGCTTTGTGTGCAGAATGTTTAAGGCTCTGTGCCTAGATCTACTCAGGGAAGGAGGATCTAGCGGAGTGCGCACAGATCTCTTGCCCTATGCAGAGTAGGGTCTTGATGCTTGGTGCCTATAAGAAGTTTGACCAAAGATAATAAAGAAGAGAAGATTTGGTGGACGTATCCCTAGGGTGGGGGTGAACCACGTATATGTTGTGTTGTTATGCTTTGTGCAATGTATTGATGTATTTATGTGTTTACTTGCTTAGTGCTTTGATATAGATGAATGATAGATGAATATATTGATGCTATGTGCTTAATAGTATGAATGAATGCTAGATCAGGTCTCTGTGGATGTGCTTAGTGTTGGAGTATAATAGATCTGGTTGAATATTGTGATGCTCTGTAATTAGGGCTTTGTCTACGAAGTAGATATTGGTTTAATACTAATGAACTATAACTGCTAAGTGATCTGTTAAGGTATTACAATCATAGATCTGTGTCCCATCTAAGGTTGCAGACACTGGAGTCTTGCAACCACCCCTGCCTCTACCTCGGGTGAGACTTCATCTTCTTCACAGGTGTTGCCAAAAGGGCCGGTAGTTAGGGTTTTGTTGGTGCGTTGTTGTAGCGTTGAACCCTGACTCTACCCCTGTGCCAACAAATGGTTCCGTTGTCGGGACCTGAAACTGTGATTGTTGGGAACTGAGAAAAAAGGAACTTTGTGCAAAGACCTGAAACTGTGATTGTTGGGAACCGAGGAAAAAAGGAACTTTGTGCGAAGACCTAAAACTGTGAAAGCTTTGTGCGTATATTTGCTGTCATAGTGCGCAACATTCTACTTAATCTATGAAGCTCTATGCTAAGAAAAGAAGCCTGATCTGAAGAAAAGAGGTAAGATCTATAAGCTATGTGCTTTGTTAAAGGTAAGAATAATGAAAAGTTTTAGATATGAAAGCTCTGTGCTCTACTGAAAGTAAGATTAGTGAAAATTTTTGTTTCAAGAATATGGATCTAGGTATGTTTGATAAATTTTGTCCTAGCTTGAAAAGTAGGGCACAACTAGAAGAAAAAAACTTTGATATGAGTAGATTTGATAGAAATAATGAAAGATATGTTATACCTATGCATAGAAAGAATGTTTGAACTAACAAATGGATGTAGGATCCTAGAAAGAAATTTTTGCAGATTAGCTACTATGATTCTAGTGTGTAGTACAGGAAGGGTTGGGGATCATTTAAAAGAAAATGAGGATTAACTCTTTGTTACATTTGCAGAAGACCGGGACATCTGGCTAAGGAATGCCCTAGTAGGAGACCTAGTTGTCTTTGTTGTAAAGCTATGGATCATGAAGTTTTAGATTGGCCTAGAATGATTACTAAGGTTGAAAGGATGAATCTGGAACAAGAAAACCCTAAGGTAGATCCAGAAACTAAGATTATAGAAGAACCCCAGAAAGACTCAGAGAAAGTATTGTTGCAAATACAAGAAACCCTGAATGACCACCGAAATATCAACTTATCGGAGATATTCAAAGAAAATGAGTGCATATAAGCAAGAATAGGAGACTTCGACATTGACTGTGTTCTGGATGAAGAAACATAGGTGAACATTATAAAAAAAATAACTTGGGAAACTTTGGGAAAGCCTGCTATGATTCCTTCATTGGGAGGAATAGGGTTATTTAGAGGAAAGTTGATAAACATATGTGGAAAGCTCACCTAGATATCTATGAATGCCCATGGAACTTCGACAAAGGAAGATTTTGAGATTGTTAAATTTATTGAGAACAACGCCCCATTTACAATATTACTCGAAAAACCTTGGATTGAAAGGGATCAAGCTAGAAGGAAAGAAGAAGATATCTTAGAGCAAAAGAAGCAAGAGTTAAAAGACTTCATTACTAGGAAGATCGCACACCTTATTGAAGAACATGAGAACATATCAAAGCTATTTCAAACTAGAGACTGGGATGTTGAAGCTGGAAGAACACAAGAAGACTCACGGGAGACTGAAGCACCTAACCCAAATAAAGAAGAAGTATTTCCCTTGAACCCTACGAAAGAACCTCAACAGCGTGAAGTTACCATGCCAAGAGGAGATAATAATCAGAATGGAAAGAGGAATACCAAGACGAAGCTCACTGGAAAGAAGGCTAGAAAACTAAGTAAGAAGAAATCCAAAACCGAAAAGTTACAAAATATTCCAGAGGGAACTTCGTAGAAGGAAAACTTGCAAAACTGGAACTTCGTCGGGATATCAAAACAACGTCACATGGAACTTCTCCATGGAGAAGCGATATAATTGTTAGACTGATACCCCGAACGGGTAGAAAGGCATTTATGGTCAGATAGCTCACCATCATACCATTGGGATCGCGCCATAATGGATATAACTACAGTAATGAAGGCTTCTCACCCATTGGAGAGATCTGTTGCCTAGAGCCTTGCACCGAGAACACTTTTTCCAATCGTGATTATGTGATCCCACAGATTAGTTTATTTCGCACAGTGATCATCGTGCTATTAACATGTGTAATTTCACAGTCAAATATATTAAAGTGTTGTCTCAAAAGAAAACACTGTCTGTATGAAAATATAAATAACCGTTGTCTATATTCATAGGTATATAAAAATTGTTGTCTGTATATATTTAAAAAAAATGTGATCTGAA
Organism: Picea glauca; assembly: GCA_000966675.3. Lineage (NCBI taxonomy): Eukaryota > Viridiplantae > Streptophyta > Pinopsida > Pinales > Pinaceae > Picea > Picea glauca. The sequence continues at coordinate 322,851 of JZKD02S1016727.1, read as the reverse complement.
TACAATCGTTGTCTGTTAATCGTTGTGACTCAATCGTTGTCATACACAACAACAAATTCAACACAATCTTACAATTAATTAAGACTACTAACATAAACACACAACCACACTCAACCAACTAAACGCAACAATTATACACCCAAGGATTATCAATTTCGTATTCAAAAATCTAAATTCGTTGTCAAGAGTAAATCAAGTATAAATTTGATGTTTAAAACTAAAACCATATTGATATCTTAAGAATTTTCTATTTAAAATTGGAACTAGTTCGCTATCTTATATGAATTTGTTGTCTTTTAAATATAATTTATGTCCTTTAAATACAAATGTAATGTCTTTGCTATCTAACAATGCAAAGGATTCGTTGTCTAATAAAAATGAATCGTTCTCTAAAATCACAGCAGTAAAAACAATTTGGTTAAACGATTTTGGTAAAAACGATTGGGTAAAAGTGATTTTGGTAGAAATGAATTGGTAAAAATGCTTTTGGGAAAAATGAATTTTGTAGAGTTTAGTCCTTTAGATATTAATCATCCAAAGATTAATCATTCAACATTAATCTCAGTCAAAAACGCAGAGATAACCAATCACAAGGAAAACACAGAGTTTGTTCATTTAGAGTGAATCAATAAAAAACGCAGAGCACAAGCGGACAAAAATGAAGAGACAGTCATTCAAATAGAAATGCAGAGATTTACCATTCCAGGACGCAGAGGTGTATCATTCTGGCATAGGGGTTTATCATTCAAGAAAACACAGAGTTTAAACGCTCAGGGATTAAACATTCAAAACGCAGAGTTAAAACTTCAAGGATTAATCATTCAACGCAAACAAATAAACAATGGTGGACAAGAAAGAATAAACGCAGAGATAAGTAAGGGATAGATAGTTGGGCAAAAGATTTATCTTTCACTTATTATCCATGCACAGGAAAGAAGGGCATTTGAATCTATAAGTTTTTAAACACCAGAGTGACGACCATCAATTCGGCTCTTGGCCAACTGCTCAAGCACGAACTAATAACTTAAGGGATAAGAGACATAAGATAGAAAGACAAATTTTCTTCGTATTGATCAATAAAAAAACACAGAGAAGTCATTGCAATCAGAGTTTGGGTTTGCCATAGGAATCAATTCAAAAAATGAGCATAAGGCTGGGATGACTCTAAGTTCTCTGTTCATAAAATGCTGGGCTCAACAAGACAATTTGTTGAAAGATAAAAATAAATCTCTGGATAGTGTTACGTTGATTAAACATAAAATTTAACATAGTAGAAGTACACTACTGAAGGTGAGGGAAAATATTTTAACTACCATTCAATACAAATATACACATGCATACCATAGCCAAATGCGAAAGCTTTGAAGTCATTGTCCCGTGTGCGCTCCGTCCAGCTCTCGCTTGCCGACCAATGTGACCTCACCGGTACCTCCCAGCCAACGCTAGGGGTAATCTTCTTCCTCTTGAGCCCCCTGAGCCACAAGGGCCACACACCCAACACCAGAGAATGCTTGCACCTAGCTTGCCTCACAAGGTCGAGCTACCACTCGTTACTCGAGCTGGGTATCCCAACTCTCACAAGAGAAAGTTCAGTCAAAATAAAATTTCAACAGCGTAACGTTACACAAATATATCAGATCCATACTCCTCCTCCACCATCCTTTTTATAGAGTTTTAAGTAATTGTTTCCCAAATTCTCATTAAATTCCTTTTTCAGTTAATTAATTTCGAAAAACCTCCCCCGTACACATGTCCTCAGTCCCCTAGTTGCACCAGAAAATCAATTTTATTAATTAATTAAAAATTCATATTTCCCTCATCCACCTAAGAGCATTCCTAGAAATGCTCCTCGATGTCCCAAAATTCCCTTACACTTCTTAAATGACTTACGCCTTACTTAATTCCTAGTTAAGCTCATAATTAGAAAGTTCCAAAGGCAAGATTCCTTACTAAGTTAGACATTCAACTTTTTCTTTACGTTTCCTCTTTTCTTTAAGTTTCCTATTTCTTTTAAGTTTCCCCCTTTTTCCTTTTTAACTAAAAATCAATTTAGAAAGTGTAGATAAAACAACCATTTACCCTTTTTCCTTTTTAATTAAAAATTAATTTAGCAAGTGGAGATAAAAAAACAACCATTTACCCTCTCTTTTTTTTTAACTAAAAATTAAATTAGCAAATGTAAATGAAAACAATGATTACCCCTTTTTAAAAATTTAATCCTCCATTATAATTTTGAATTTAATAAATATGTTTGAATTTCTTACCCCCCTTCTTGTTACATGTTTATTTATTATTATTTTTTTTTACCACAAGTTCTACTTAGACCTAGGTTTTAATTTCACTAGGTTGGTCGACATTTTTTTTTTTTAGGGAACTTTTAGTTATTAAATTTTTTACTCATTCCATTATCTATTTTAAGGCTAACCAGGTCCTAAGGAGGCATATTTTTCTAGGAACTAGGTTTATTCATTTACCAATTAAAATCGCGACATGCCCTTCAGGACACACTACGTGCTCCAAGGGTACCACTCGCCTCCTTTTGTTTTCATTGTGCAACGTGCCCTTCAAGACACACTACATGCTCCAAGGGTGCCACTCACCTCTTTCTGTTTTCCTTGCACGACGTGTCCTTCAAGACGCACTACGTGCTCCAAGGATGCCACTCGCCTCTTGACTGAATTTGGTAGACTTCAAAACCCTAGAGTCAATACTCCGCCAAGTGATATTGTGGGAGACTAAGGGCCTCTAAGGAATAAAACCATTGCGTTATTGCACGCCCCTTAAAATCATCATGAGCGACTGTCACAATCTTCTCTCATGACATGGTGGGTATTCTCGAACTAGGTAATCGTTAACCTACATTTCAAGTCACGACATGAGTACTACTAGGTTGTGGCAGGGCTGCTGCCACACCTCTCCCTCAGAGTCTCTGGTTGTCGTGCGTGACCCCTCTACTCCACATGTGAGTCTGGTTGAAAAACTATCGTCAACCTACATCCATCAATGAATCATGTCAGCAATAATAATAATCAATCATCATAACATCTAATCATATGTACATATGTCACGTCAACAACATTCAAACCCCAATAGTCCACTCCCTAACTCGATCTGGAGTCCAAGAGGTTTCATCAATGCCTCTGCACCCTCAATGTCCAGATTCTTTCACACTGAGGAGAACCCAGTCAATAGCACATGTCTAGGTAAATACAACAAAATAACATATCATCTAATCCATAATATCTCATAATCATAATCAAATGACCAATAGTATAATAATATGGATCACTTGGAAGCAAGTGTCCTCAAGGATAAGTTCACTCAGTGCGCGCAATAGAGGGATGTTACATAAAACTACTTCCATTCCTACCCTCCGATACAAGTAGACATGCCTACCCTCTGGCCACTACAAGCATACATGCCTACCCTCTGGCCACTACAAGTAGACATGCCTACCCTATGGCCACTACAAGCAAACATGTCTACCCTCTGGCACACTACAAGGGGACATGCCTACCAAGCATACCAGGGGAAAACTATCTTGTTGGTATGGTAGGTGTCCAAGCTAGGTGTAGCCACCACCTACTCAGTAAGTCAAGCCTTGTCACTCACCTACCAGGCTACATGGGCATATGGGGGGGATTACTATTAGAAATGTATGTTAGGGATTTCTATATTTTACCACTACTTTCTTAAAAAAAGGTGTCGTACCCCTCTCTTACTTACACTATTTCCTCCCTCTCTTACTTACGCTAATAGTAGATTGAATCTTATCTACTCGATCGACCGAAACTCACGATTGAGACTTGAAATAAGGTTGCTCCAAAATAAGAAAGTAATTCCCCACCCGTGTCCCCCCCTCCATCCCTTTGATAGGAACTATTCACACAGGAAAGGGGTTTCCCTTTATTTACTCCATTTCCTTACTCCATATAACCTATAGCCAAGCAAGTAAGATAGGAAAGCAAGCAATCCAGATATATCTAGGCCCCCATTACAGATCTGACACCCACCCTTTAGTTTTCGTTATGGAAGGGTTGTAAACATCTTGTAACCTTACCTGGATGGAAGGAAGGCATAACACAAGCCACTACACCTGTGAATGATATTATTACATATGATGCGCATACTTGGGTAGGTCACTGATACCGCATACCCAACCTAGCATAGCATGACTTATACACATACCTAGCATGAATGATGATACACATACCTTGGTAGGAAAGATAGAAGCCACCCTCCCCCTCTCTGGCTTTTCTGCCTATCTATCGACTTAAGTAAGTGGGCATAAGAAATCCAAGTATGGAGAATGCCTCCCTCATTGAGAGGGAGTGTTGAATTTTTGCAACTTTGGGTAGTCATTCTCCACAAGGAAGTACAAGAAGACTCATCTGACCATTAAAGAAGCTCCATGAATAAATTGAAGACCCAGGAAGAGAAGTTGGCCCCACCAGTAAAAGAAAAAAAATAATAAAGTAAAATTGAAGACCCAGAATGAGAAGTCGGCCCCACCGGAAAAAAGACACGTGCTTGAATTAGTATAAATATAGGTTGTATCATTTCATTTAGATATCCACAACTCTCCTTCTACAGTGCACACTAGTCAGTTGCCAACTACAGTTGTGGTATTTCACTATTTTCTGGAGTTCTGGTTATCTTGCTGAGCGCGCCACACTTGGGGAAGGAACTAGACTTGGATAAGTTCCCTCTTATTTGTATCTTGGCTATTCTATTGAGATGCTAGCTCGTGTATATGCTAGGCTTGGGGAGGATCTTCTCTGTATGGTCTTTTGATCTGGTGATGGTGATGTACTAGTAATATCTTGGACTAAATTCTTCTATAAGAAAGGTTGTTGGGTTTTATCTCAAGGTTGGGTTTCCTAAGATAAACTCTTGTGTTCTTGTGACTACTGTGCATGGTTAATATTTCTAGATCTTGTTAATTTCACTACATTGTTATAGTTGAGATTTTTAATGTATAGTTATTCTATGATAATTGTGGCATGAAAGTAAATTTTATTTTGAAATCATAAGGAAATAAGTATAATATCCGAGAATAAAAAAAATCAACACTATATGCTTTGAAAACAATTTGAAATTATCCTTTCTCTTTGGAGTTCTAGAGAGTTTATCATAATCATAATTAGATACGAGTCAACATAAGTATGATAAACATCTCTTCTTGTCACTATAATTATATATATACAAATGTTAGCAACCAAGGGTTTTGGTTTCTTATCCTAGCATAATATTGTTTTTCCTACTCTATTGACGTCACTCTTGAGTCATTGTTTTGATGGAAGCAATAAGGGGTCTTCTAAATAGATTAAGGCACAAAATCTTTATTGAATATTCTTGTACATAACACTTTTGCAAATAAGTGGACAAGTTTATAGTGTGGTTCTTTTGGGTTTGCTTTTCAAAATTGTAAAATTAAGCACCTTAAATCTTTGGAGTATAATTTCTTGTGAATTTGGTGGTGGTTGTTTTGGGCGTCCTTTTGAAAGTTGTAAAACCAAACATATTCAAA
>JZKD02S1016727.1:284328-308316 GCA_000966675.3 Picea glauca | reverse complement strand
TGATTATAATAAAATTATATTAATAGTTTAAGTAAATAATTTATTAAAAATTATTAATTGAAAAAATGCATTTATTAAACTATTTAATTAATTTGATTTTAATAAAATTATATTAATAGTTTAAGTAAATAATTTATTAAAAAATATATAGAGACAAAAAAAATTGGTGTGATAGATGAGAGGGTAAAAATGATTTTGGCAATGCCATCAAAGGTCTCGCAATGTCATTTGTTCCCTTTCTCTCGACTCCTTGGTTGAAAACATATATCAGTTAGGACAAAAGTCTTTATAACGTTGGACTATTCGTGATTCTTGCTTGTAAGCAATTGATTAGCAGTACTGAAAGACAAGATGGAAAAAGAAGAAGAATTGTTGCTTGGAATCCCCTAGCCTTTGATAATGCTAGGAAATTCACCTAAATTGATTACTCCATAGTGTCTCTATATAACCTTCATCGTGTGTGCAAAGTTGTGGTTTGAATTTAGATTAGAAGAACATTTGTTTCTCATGTTGATGGATGCATAGACCTCAACATGTGCATGTCAACAAATTAATTGTCTTTTTTTAAATTACATTTTCAATATTTGGAAAATGCAAATTTAAGGATTTAGGTATTTTATTTTTTACACTGGGAAAATTTCCAAATTAGATTATTTAGGGGTAATATTATGCATTTGGAAAATGCGATTTCAATAATAATGCATTTAAGAGATTGTGTTTTAAATAAGGGATTGATAAATTATTATTGATTGTGATTCTCTCATCTATTTGGAGTAAATGAGTGTGTATATTCATGTTAGAAAAGTGGGTGTGCTCGTTTGACCATAGACAATACAGTAATATTGTCACTCAACCATAGGCACGAATGCCACCCCAAGCACCTTGAACTTGACAGAGAGAAGAATTCTGGTAGCAAATCAATAGCCAACCAAGGCTAATGCACCAAGCAAAGATAACCAAGACTAATCAGAAAGTCCAACCCAGAAAGACCGAAATTACAGTTTGCAGTAACTGCAGCTGCAACTGCTCTCCAGGCTTGTGCACTGCTAAATTTCTACACTGCGCACTGTTGAATTTTTGTAGTTGCGAGTTGTGTGTGTCAAATGAGTTCTGGTGCCCTATATTTATACTGCTCTCTTTAAGCTGTTTGGGCTGACTTCTCTTTCTGGAGGCTAAAGACTCAATATAAAATATTCTCTTTAGCCAACTTCTCTTCTAGGGTTATGTTCAAGTCTTTTAGGGTTTCTCTTGCTTCCTGGAATATTCTAATCTCATTAAAGGTCACAAGTGGAGGTTAATACCTCCCGCAACTACCATAATATCAACACTCCCTCCTAGCTAGGGAGGTATACAAGGAAATGGTATCGAGCACAAATAGACCATTCAACCAATAACATCATCATAGCCACACATGTTTTCTCATGATCAAATCACGAGCATCATCATCATTATCCAACTGGATAATCTCCATTACATTCAGTACAATGTCATCTGATAGAACACAACTTTGTCTATCCATAGTAGTACATAAATACTATCCAGTGGTACACAACCATACCAAGTAGCACACAACTACTAACCAGTGACACATAGTCACAATCAGTGGAACACATCCACCACAATAGTATCCAACTACTTTCCAGAGACATACAGTCTCTACAACACTCATATCATCTTATATTAACCTACATAAACAATATCATGATACAAGTTGAGTCATCTGGGCCATTCTTCCACTCACATCTGTGAGATCTGGAAGATCATCTGCCCTCATACAATAAAAACATCAACCATGGGCTATCTGAACTATTCTTCCCAAGCATGGAAGAATAATTGTCCTTGATTTCTAATCCTGAACCATTCACCTAACTAGGCCATTCCTCCGGCACTAATCAAAGTGAAACCTAGATAGAATGAGTCTGCCCTAGGGAATGTTATCCCTGATTGTTGAACCTAGACCATTCACCTAACTGGGCCATTCCTCCGGCACTAAACACAGTGCAACCTGGAGAGAATGAGTCTTCCCTAGGGAACGACTATCTGAACCATTTCCTAAGGAAATGACTGTCCTTCACCAACCTCCAAAACAGACCATTCTTCGAAACTGCTCACAATTGTGAACTTCGAAAGAATGACTGTCCGACTAGGCAAACCATTCTACTTGACCACTACTGAGAGTGACTTCCAAGAAGAATGATTGTCCTATACCATTCCCCCACACTGGCCACAAGGGGAATCGTTGTCTATGGTACATCAACAATCTATCCGACCATTTTCATTACGAAAATGATAGTCCGATCTAGACCATTTTTAGAACTGGAAAATGTCTGTCCGTCATAGAATCTCAAACCACTTTCTGAACTAGAAAGGAACTGCCCATCCTGGACCATTTTCCAAAATGGAAAATGATTTTCCATAAATCAATGATATATATATCAGTTCTCCCTCCCAACCTGGGGAGCCATCTCTTCCCTTTCAACTAAGGGAGTTATCTCCACGAGCCCCAACTTTTCTCGTAAGTATGCAAAATTTATCCTGGACAAAGGCTTTGTCAAAATATTTGCTATCTTCTCATCTGTGGAGATATACTGGAGTTTCACTTCTCCTTTCTGGACTTTATCACGAATAAAGTAGTATTTGATCTCAATGTGTTTCGACCGATCATGAAACAATGGGTGTTAGGATATCCTTATACAACTCTGATTGTCACAGTATATTATGTTCGAATATGGTACTTGATCAAATAATCCAGAAATCAGCTTCCTCAACCATATTGCTTCTGTACATGCCTCACATGTTGTGATATATTCTTCTTCTGCTATGCTGAGTGAGACATACTTTTGTTTCCTGGTGCCCCAAGATATCATAATAGAGCCTAAGCTGAAACACATCCCTGAAGTACTCCTTCGGTCTTCTACACTCCCTGCCCAATCTGAATCTATGAATCCATGAAGTTGTATATCACTGGATGAGGTATATCTTAAACCATAGTTTAGCGTCCCACAAATATATCTTAGCACATGCTTTGCAGCTATCCAATGCTCATGTTTGGTTTCCACCTGTAACTATATTAGGGTGTTTACAACAAAGAAAATATATGGTCGAGTATTCACTAAATACATTAATGACCCAATCAATTTTCGATATAGGGACGGGTCTACTGGATAAGAGTCCGAGTCTCTTACTTTTCTTATATCTGTGGTCATAGGAGTGTCCATGGATTTTCAATCCATCATTCCAAACTTCTGAAGAATCTTCACTCCATACTTTCCTTGTCCAAGGGATACTTCACCACACTTCTTCCATACTTCTAGTCCCAAGCAATAATGCATGAGACCGAGGTCTTTTGTATCGAACTCAGAAGCTAGTTCCTTCTTACACTGGGTGATGAGAGACTCTTTACCTTTCAAGAATAAATCGTTGACATATAGTAGTAGAATCACAGGTGCATTGTTCACGACTTTGTAGTAGAGATTTGGATCTGCATGACTCTTGGAGAAATTAAGTCTTATTATGTAGTTGTCTATTCTGACATACCAAGCTCCTTGAGCTTACTTGAGTCCATACAGAGCTTTCTTTAATATGAAAACATGAGTGTCTCTAGAATGTACTTCAAATCCTTGAGGTTGTTCAATGTATACTTCTTCTTCGATTGCTCCATTGAGAAAAGTTGTCTTTAAATCCATCTGATGTAAACTCCATCCCGTGGAAGCAACAAGAGACATAATGGCTCTAATAGAAGTATATCTGGAAACATGAAAAAAAGTCTCATCATAAGCTTCCCCTCCTTCTGGGATAACCCTCTAGCTACAAACCTTGCTTTGTATTTTTCCACGCTTTCGTTTGTTGCATGTTTGATCTTATAAACCCATTTTGAAGTTACTAATTTTTCTTTGGGTCTAGGCACAATTTCCCATGAATCATTTTTCATGATGAACTGGTTTTCATATGTCATGGTTTCTTTCCATTGTTTCTTCTGAGCTTCCTCTTCAAATGTGGTGGGTTCTTCATTTATAAGATTTGTCATACATGTTGCATAGCTGAAGAATCTTTTGGGCTTTTTTCTTTCTCTGAAGGTGCCACTTGGGGCTTTGAGTCTTTTTACTTCTTGTAGAGTAGCTTCAAGCCAGTTTGGATGTTTCCTAGTTTTGGGTACACTGACTGATTCAGTAGTTTCACATGGTTGCATCAGATGATCAAGTTTTTTTGTTTCTTCATTCTAACTTTCTGGAATACATGTGTTTTCTTATTTAGGCTCTTCATGCTCTTCTTCTTCTATAGTTTCTTTTATGGATTTCTTGAAAGCCATATTTTCATTGACGGTTACATCTCTTTTGACTTCAACCTTATGTTGTTCTGGGATATAGATTATGTAGGCTTTGGATGATTCACTTTATCCCACAAATATTCCCTTCTTTCTCGAGGGTTCTAGTTTCTTCATTTTATCCTTGGGGATGTGAATGTAAACATGGCATCCAAAGATTCTTAAGTGTTCCACACTAGCTTTCTTTCCTGAGAAGGCTTATTCTGGATTCATATCCTTCAATATGCGATGGGGACTTCTGTTCTGAACATATATTGTTGTCATGGCTGCTTCTCCCCACAAATACGTAGATAAACCTTGATCGTTCATTAGTGCCTTCACAATTTCTTCAATAGATCTATTCTTCCTTTCTACTACACCATTTTGTTGAGGATTATGAGGAATAATTAGCTCCCTCCTAACCCCTGTCGATTTGCAAAAGGAAACAAATTCCTTGGATGTGTATTCTCCTCCATTATCTGTTCTCAAGGTCTTGATTTTCTTGTTTATGAGGTTCTCTATTTCTACTTTGAATTCTTAAAACTTGATGAAAACTTTGTCCTTTGTCTTCAAGAGATATAACCAAGTTTTTCTTGAGTAATCATCTATGAAGATTACATAATAAAGAGAACCCCCTAGATATTTGACTCGCATTAGACCGTAGACATCTAAATGTATTAGATCTAGGATTTCCTTAGATCTATTATTGTTGCTTGAGAATGGTTTCTTAACATTTTTACCAAGACCACATCCTTTGCAAATTCCCTCATGTGTAGATTGTAGTTATGGTATTCCTTCAGCAATCTTTTCGAGGAATGGTAATTCTTGATAGTTAATATGAGCATACCTTCTATGCCAAATTTCATTGGGATTGACTTCATCATGTACAAGAGCTTCATCATTTCATTCTAGTAGTTTGTATAGTCTTCCTTCACAGGTTCCAATAATTCTAGCGTTCTTTATGTTGGAGTCTCTAGACCAAGATAATACTTTTCCATCTACAAAGGCTATTATGTTTCCTTTGTCTTCTAGACAAGATATGTATACAAGATTCTTTTCTAAACCAGGTACATATAATACATTGCTCAAATGAACATTGTAACCCTGTTTTCAATTTGATGGAGGCTTGACCAATTCCTTCGATTGGATATGTGTTCTTATCTCCAAGTTCTACCTTGTAGGATGTCCTCTTTTCATTCATATTAGAGAGTCTGACCTGGTCTCGTGTCATATGCCTGGAAGCTCCACTGTCAATTATTCACATGTTATCTTCAAGAGTTCATGTGAGAGATGAATAGTGTAGATGATCCATCTTTTCATTCATGATTTTTGTTGATTGATAACAAGTCAAACTTTGAATTTGACCCAAAATCTCAACCTTGACATTTTTTCCTTCTGAGAGTGCCAAGAGGTGAGATGGAATAAGGCGCACTAGAATATGTTCTCCTTGAGTAAGGTGTTCCATCATAAGGTGTTGGGAAAGAGTTTTAGGGTTTTGCAACTGCACCTGCTAGTAACCCTAACGACAATGCTTCAGTAATTTCACCTGTTAGAAACCCTAGCGACAGTTCTTCAACGAGCTTGATAACCTTATGGTTTAAATTCCTTCTAGTGGTTAGAATAAATGAAGGAGGTGTGGGCCCATAACCTGTTAGAAAAGTGGGTGTGCTCATTTAACCATAGACGATATAGCAATATTGTCACCCAACCATAGGCCCGAATGCGACCCCCGAGCACCTTGACCTTGGCAGAGAGAAGAATTCTGGTAGCAAATCAATAGCCAACCAAGGCTAATGCACCAAGAAAAGATAACCAAGACTGATCAGAAAGTCCAACCTAGAAAGACCGAAATTACAGGTTGTAGTAACTGCAGCTGCAACTGCTCTCCATACTTGCGCACTACCAAATTTCTGCAGTGCGCACTATTGAATTTTTGCAGTTGCAAGTTGTGTGTGTCAAATGAGTTGTACTGCCCTATATTTATACTTCTCTCTTTAAGCTATCTAGGTCGACTTCTCTTTCTGGAGGCTAAAGACTCCATATAAAATATTCTCTTTAGTTGGATTCTCTTCTACGGTTATGTCCAAGTCTTTTAGGGTTTCTCTTTCATCCTGGAATATTCTAATCTCATCAAAGGTCACAAGTGGAGGTTAATACCCCCCACAAATACCATAATATCAAGAATTCCCAAATTAATAAGTATCATGACAATATCGACTTATCTACTACAGAAATGATGACATCATGTTACTTCACTGTCTTGGGAAATCTTGTAATGAATTCCATTGTTATCACCACCCATTTTCATTCTAAAAGTGGCAAGGGTTGTATTAGACCTACTAGATATTGATGTTAAATGTTGACTTGTTAGCACTAACATTCTATACATCTTGCAATGTATTTAACAATATCATTTTTCATCCCAAGACACAAATATTGCTTCCTTGATATAACACTCATCTTTTGTTAGCTTATATGGCTAGAATACAACCTCTTATGAATTGCATCCATGATGATGGTCCTCAACTCTATCGAATTTGGAATATACATTATGTCCTTGTAAATGAGAAATCCATCATCACTTAATTGATAACTTTCATACTTTTGTTATGTTTTATCTTTCTATTGATCCATCTTTCACTTGGACATAATGTTCATCAATAACAAGGGATTCTACCACTCTACTCTTCAAATCAAATTTGCAAATGTTGATGGTTGTCATGTGCATCAGATGCATTTTACTATTCCAAGGATCTGCAACCCTATTCTCTTTCCCTTTTATGTGCTTGATCTTGAAAGAAAATTCACAAAGAAATCCAAACCATCTTGCTCGTCTAGCATTCAAGTTTGTTTGATTGAATGAATACTTAAGACATTATGACCTATCATTCACATGAACTTTCTACCCATCAAGTAGTGTTGCCACATCTTCAATAAGTGTACTACAACAACAAGTTCCAAGTCATGGGTAACATAGTTTCTCTCTTGTTCTTTTAGCTTTCACAACTCGTAATAGACCACATGGTTATGTTGCATGAGAAGTCCATTGAGTCCTTCCCCACATGCATCTATGCACTCAACAAAAAATCTTTTTGGATTTGCACCAGTGAGGATATTTTTCAACTTCTATAAAATTTCCTTACATTTATGGGTCCACTCAAACTTCTTTCTTTGGTGGTAGTCCTAAGACCTCATCAAGGAATTAATATTTGAATTCTTATAATGCCATATTTTCTTCAATATTTGGACCCTTGTTCTCTATTGATTTTGACAGATGGGATGCATACAACTGGCACCCCTTTCTAAAACAATTCTTCAACTAGAAGGATAAAATATGTCTTGATGAGATGGCCTTCATAATATCTCTTACTAGCCTTGAGTTTCCATCTTCATCAATGCAATCAATGGCCTTGCTGTGAAAATCAAGGTTAAATTGATGTGCTTCCAGCTAGTCCATACGAATAAGGGAATCATATGAACCAAGTGGTATGATGTTCATATTTTCCCATGTGGAAAGTCCATTCAACTCTAGTGGACACCTCTCACCAATTCACTATATTTTCTCTTGGTTCCAATGGATAACCATACAAGCCATGCCTTGTTGTGCTTATTCTTATCGATTGCACATGATTCAACAATTTTAAGAGTAACATGATTGTGACTAGATCCAGGATCAATCAAAACAAAAATAGTTTGCTAGCAATCTTACCTTCAACTTCAACTATTATAGGTGATTTGTTTGGTGGCCTTCTAGTATAGAATAGATCTCATGAATAGTCCTTGCTACGTCATTGATGTTTGTGGCCTCTTCAATGTTATAAACATTCCTATCGTTCCTCTATCAATGTGGACAATTCTGAGCAAGTGACCCTCTCCACATCCCCAACACTAAATATGATTTCTTGGCCTCTTTTCCCCTGATTTTGCTAACTTATTTTGTGGAAAGTTATTTGGTTGATTTTTCTGATGTACGGGCTTGAACCTTTCTTTATGTGGTCCTAATTCTTCATCTTTTTATCGTTACAATCCTTGTGAACCTATTTCTTACTCTTGCTCTACTACTAATAATACTTATCCTTTCTAATGGCCTCGTCTAGAGTTCAAGGCTCATCAAACTCAATCTTGTATTTGTAGGATGGAGGTAATCAACTTAGGAGACACACGATCTTTACCTTGTCATCTTCGATGTACTTGACATATCTCAACAAATCTAAGAATTTATTCACATACTCATCTATGGTCACCTATGCCAACCAATGCAAAATTTATGTATATTGCAAGTGAATGTAGGGTGACAAGTGAACCTTATTCAAGCAATGAAGAAGTTTTTTGGAAATTATTTGACCATCAAGATTGTATAAATGAGATATGGAAGAGACAATATCTAGATATGTTCTTTTGTATAATACATTAAGTAGAGAGAAGTTTAAACTTGAAGTAAGAGGTTTGTAATACACAAATGTATTTGCATAAAGGGGAAGAGAAATACCTTATGGTGTGCTAAGATCCAATGGAAAGTGTTTGAAGTTTGATAAGTTTTAGGAACTCATACACAATATATTGCAAAACATTTCTAAACACAAATTTCTATCTATTTTCAATCAAGAAAAGTGTGTGAAACAATATGAAATGTATGGAGAAATTAATAAAGAGGAAAATAAAGTGGAAGAGATGGGAATAGGTAATAAATAACCAATGGCAAATTTACTTAGCTATGAAGTAGTTACATTGGAAATGCAGATATGAGAGATCCATTGCATAAGTGCAATTATAATGCACATGATCTTGTCAAATGAGATATGCAAGAACAACACTAGCATGAAGTGAGGCTCTTCTTTCTTCCTTCGTTTGACGTGGTCATTTTCGTTCATTCTTGTGTACTTTTTGAAGGTAAATGTTGGGAAGATGTGAACGTTATTCAAGGACATAAATATTGATATTACAATGAAGGTTAAACATTGATGTTCAATGGTACAATGTTGTCTATTGTAACTTTTAGTAATGTCATCCCTTGTGATTTATGTATTGTCATCCCTTGTGATTTATGTATTGTCATCCCTTGTGATTTATGTATTGTTAATTCCCTCCACCTCCCTCCCAATAGGTGGGACTGGTAAATAAGTTGGATTGATGGGTTCTCATGGAGGACCAAAATATTTGTTGAAGTTCAAATTGACACTTGTTGAGGTTTATGGTCTTTGATGTAGATGGTAATAGTTTGACTGAGCCATCCATTAACAAGGTCAACCTCAACCTATAAGTTTGATGTTAACAACACTTTTTAACCAAAGGCATAGTAAGAATTTAAGATCTTATTGTTCATATTCAACCACTGAAGGAACATGGTCGTTGATGTGGTAGACATTGCTAAATGTAATAAATAGATATAAAAACTCTCTTAATTGAGATATAGTTAAGTTTGAAAGTTTATTTTTGTAAAAAGAAAATGAACTTTCATAATAGTTAAAAACCTAATTTTAATTTGTAAAATTTTATATTCATTAAATATATACAATTTTATCTACATTTTATTAAAATAGTGACATTGATATATCAATAACGAAATCTTAATATTAAATATTTTACAAAATTAATTTAAAATAAAAATAAATAAATTTACCTTTTATAATAAACATGTACCAATGCTCATAAAACCCCTTAAAATACTTATCAAAAGTGATAATGATATTAACATTATGAATTTTATTGAGATAGATTTGTTAGATTTTTAATAGTTTTGTTAACATTAGATTTACCATAGCATTTTTATCTTCTTTTAACATTCAATAACCATATATTGAAATATATAAGCAGCAGATAAATAAGCACAAGAAGACACAAAGATTTATCCTGGGAAAACCACAAACTCGGGGAAAAACCCAACCAACTTTTCTTAGAGAGAATTTTTCCAATACAACCATGAACAAGCTCTATTCACAAGAGAAAATCAACAATGAAGAAACTCTGATAGAAAATACTTATATCTTCTTCTTGTCAAACCCTAGAGAGGGTAGACAACTGAGTAGCACCACAGAACTGATGCAAGATAGGAGCATCACTAGAGTAAGATAATGCACCAAAGAATTGACACAACTGGCAACTGGTAACTACAGTTGCAACTGCAACTGTAACTACAACTTGTACGAAGAAACTAAGAAACACTACACAACCTTAGTGCAAATATTCCAGAGGTAGCGCACAAGAGAAACCACCAAGATCCACCAAGAATATCCTTCCCCAAGTAGGGTGCACTCTCCAAGAGAACCATAAACCAAAAATAGTGAAATTGTTGCAACTGCAGCTGCAACTGCCTAGTGTGCACTACAAAAGGAGAATTGTCTGATTGTACAAATGAAATGATCTAATCCTATATTTATACTTATCTAGGTGATTGTCTAGGTCCGACTTCTTATTCTGGGTATTCATATTTACTTTATTATTTATGTGGGCCAACTTCTCTTCCTAGAAATTATATTTCCACTTTATTATTCTCATGTAGGTTGAATTCTCTTTCGAGGTGTTCTTCAACTGTTCAATGGTCTTCCTTTGACTTCTTGGAATCTTCTTCTTCTCTAAGAAAATTTGTCCAGGAGGGAATACCTCCCACAGCTACCAAAACATCAACAATATTTGGTAGTGTTTATTTAAAGTGTCATTTAATATGATCTTCATTAAACTTTGTGTGTTGTCAATTGTATCTTCAGTCACAGCCAGAGCCTCAAGAAAGTAATCTACTCAATAATATAATTGTTCTCACCACTATGAAGCGTCTAAAAAGGTTGATTGTTTAAAAGGGTATGGACCGTTCATCCCACTTATGCGATAAGATACAATGATTTGACCATTTTACTACTCTGCTTAAGTGAGGTAATGGGTGTTTTCTACTACAGATTTGTGTTTATTAATATTTATTAGTTAAGTGTGAAGTTTAATTTAAATCTTCAATTTCATAAGTGAAAATATGAACAAAACATCACCCAACAAGGTTACAATAAGAATGGGAATTAATGGCTAAATATTAGCTAAAGGAATTCTTACCCAACTCTAAACATGAGCATGATTTTTATAATTTTGTTAACCAAGTCAATCATACAATAAAACTATTTTTGATGGAATCATTTTATATAATATGATCTATGTTTGAACAAATGGATGCCTATACTAGGACTAGTTAGTCAAAACAATGAAGAAGAGCTTTGAAAAATATAGATAGCCAAGACAATTCAAAAATTCAAAGTTCACATTTTAAATGTGTTGTTATGATATTCATGTGAAAGTTAAAACACACACTTCAAAAAGCTTTGTGGGGTAGATTATTTTCATGAATATAAAGGATGGATACATTAGGGTTCCTACTTGGTCATTTCTTCTCTAAAATGTTTATGGGGAATCATAGTAAAGTATAAATTTAGGTTGGGTTCCTACATTATTACAATGCGATCTAAAGGCGATGTTTACACAATGATGATTAACAAAATGTACACTTGTCGAGATGGAGAATTATTGGATTGCATTGAATGGTAGTTCTAGCTATGGCACTTTCTCTATTTCATTTTCTTTCCTTCAATTGATCACACATTCTACATTGTTTTTTCT
Organism: Picea glauca; assembly: GCA_000966675.3. Classification (NCBI taxonomy): domain Eukaryota; kingdom Viridiplantae; phylum Streptophyta; class Pinopsida; order Pinales; family Pinaceae; genus Picea; species Picea glauca. The sequence continues at coordinate 296,417 of JZKD02S1016727.1, read as the reverse complement.
TTCAGGGCCATGAAAAATACAAACATTTCTCTAATTAAAATAATGATGAATCCATTTTCATAAACGATCTATACCTCCACAATTTTTTTTTTGTATTCATTTAGTTGTATATACTGAAACCTCTTTCAGTAAAATTGTTATGATTTTGCAAGACCCCAATCTGTATATGTATGTACATGTTGAGTACAGGGACAAATAATTGAGCCCATTAGGCTCTATTTTGCTCAATGATGCTAATGAGGGTTACCAATACAGAGTAGGTTCAATGTTTGAATCATCAATATCAGATTGTCTATGTTGCACAATGGACACTAGACACTCAAACAATGCATGACCCATGAGTTTTTCCTCATGAGAAAACTTCTAGTCAGAAAATGAATGGTCCAGAGTCCAAACCCTTTAGATGTGCTTTAGAAATTTGACACGTGTATTGAAAAGAAACATAACCTTTAGATATTTCAATCATGTATTACAAAGAAAGCATGTAATGAATCATAGTCATGATGAATGGTCCATACTAAACTCATGTTCATCCCATGGCCATCGATGGTCCACGACAAAACAAACATCCCATATGTCTTTCTTGGCTATTCATAGGCAAGCTCATATGGGATGTAGCAACAAGCATCACTTGATGATCATAGATCAACAACAATAGGGTACCACCCTCTTCTCTATTGCCATTATCTCAATTACGAAATCATTTTGGGTGAGTATCAAATTTATGTACTAGAGAAAATTGAGTCATTCATCAAGGGTAATTAGATTTAAATTAAAGTGCAATCGAATCGAGGAAATTAGTGATACAACCATCTGCCACCTAAGCCAACCCATCAGAATGTGAATACTCATGCGAGTCGGATTTGAAAAAATTCCCAATTTTCAATTTCTCTCTTCACTTCAAGGGCCTAGAAATTCAGGAAACAGGGAAGGAAAGAATTTGAGCATAATAAGCTAACTAGAGAATCAAATTAGCATCATAGATTTTCAACATAAAGAAAAAAGTGTGATAAGCTCTCCCTCATACTTGTATTTCATTGATCATCCCTATAAAGAGCCTTGTGCTTACGGACTAAGGCCATGTCTAGTCCCATAATAGGCCCCACACTACAACATTTCATGGCAACACATTGCACCTTTGTCTACTACTTTGGGCTTGTTCTCCTACCTTTTAAATGTTTTTGGTTCATTTACCAAGCCAGCTTGAAATAGTTAGTTTGCAATTATAGCTTTTGATTAATAAATCATGATGGCTTTCATAGTTAATCATGGTGGCATTCATAGTTTGTTGCATAGGACAAGGCAACAAACTATGAAGGTTAATCATGGTGGATTTCATAGTTTGTTGCAGTGGACAAGGATTAACTATGATGGCTTTCATAGTTAATCATGGTGGCATTCATAGTTTGTTGCAGTGGACAATCTATCTTAGATTCGAAATAATCTAGAATGAAAAGTAATATGGACTCATGGTCACTTTAAAGGTGGTTGTCATTTTAATAATAAATAGGAAAAATTAATTTTGGGGTTTGGGATTAAGGTCATTAAGGTTTCAGATTAAAATTAAGGTTATTAAGGTTTCAGATTAGAGTTTTAGATATACCTCATTTTCCACCTTTATTTTAAATAATTAATAATAAGATTTACTATGTAAGAATTACCAAACTCTTTGTCTTTTATATCAACACCAAAGAGCACTAACTCATCACTCATCGATCAAAATTTGTTCACAAAAACCTTACTTACATTATAAGGGACTTAACAATTTAAAAAATGTTCTTCAACTTAGTCCAGGCAATTTTGCATCTTTTGCATCCCAAAATGTTTGATCATAGGTGGAGAGACAAGGTTAAAATTAACAAGGGCTACCTGTTTCGATTTTTTAAATTTACTGATTGCATGTCAGTCTCTTGTAGGTTAGATTTCTATTCTTTTTACTATATTAGTAAAGGAAATAATTTATTTCAATATAGTTGTGCATGAAGCATAGTTTTTACCATTTTATTTTTGAGACTTTGAGAGAGTATTTTCCTCGCATTTTAAAGAATGAGCTATGGGTTAACTCTTAGGCTTAACTCCCCATTGTGCGTTCGTATGACTGTTGGACAAATTCTTTCCCTACTGTCCACTTTTCTCAAATTTATGTAGGGCTCATTCAAACAACAAGTCATGAATAGTGGAAAAATTAAAACTAAATAACAGTGACATCTAAACACGTGTAAGCTATTCGCACAATAGGTCTAAATACTTGAGTGCCATGGGGAACTTGGGGTGGGCATATGTAAAAGACACACCATACACAACATAGTCATCATAACCTAATACTCTAAAAACGCGTGGATCGGGTCACCTTTGCTGGAAGTTTCCACAGTGGACATGAATGTTGATGTTCAGGCATGTTGGACATGGGTTCTCAACTTGCACTCTGAATCTCGGCAATGTGCTAAAACCTACTTGAATTTGGTGTACCAATGAGTTGTTTGGCCTGCATTTCACATCCACTATATCACCTGCCACATTTTTCACCTAAAACCTTCAATATTTCCCACTCCAAAAACTTCAAGTGATATTAACCAGTATGGTTATGTGAATTGGGAACAATTTATAGCAATTTTTTTATAAATTCATTTTTACTCCATATTGTTTAAACATTGGAAAAAAGGAAGAGATTTTATAGTTATATAAATTATCTTAAAAAATTACTGGAATATTTACACACACCTAGTATCTATATACAACGTATTATTTACTATTTATTCATATACTTTGTACTGGAAAAACTATTCACGAAACTTAAACAAAAGAGAAGTTTGAGTACCTTCTTGATGAACAGATATTCATCCATACACCAATCTGTTGGAGAACCTCGAGGGGCATGGCCTGTGCAAAATATAAGATTTTTCAGCATTCTGATTGGGTACCCATATGAGCTTGGGATTTTACGCCCGTGTCCCACATCCTTCCAGTAATTCATTTATGTGGCTCTCTGTATTGTTGCACATTTCATTTGCTTCCTCTTCCTCGAAATTTTTGCGGTCCCATTTACTTGGTCCAACATGAATTTTGCGCATTACACAACAGAAAAAACGTAAGGTGTGCAGAATCATGGGTAGAGGAAGTGAACAGACAATATACCACAACCTGAATGCCAAATTTGCATAGCCTCGACACCTGCCATTCTAGCTAAATGAGAGCTCGACATATGACTATTTCTTTAAGCACAATCAATTGTTAATCACCTAACATGGAAATCTGGTGGTGATCAAGTAATTTTTTAATCATATTAAGTAAAGGTAAAAAAGTAGCCACATAAACATAGCTCTTTATAAATGAGAGGAAGTTAAGTTATCAAATTCTCATCCATTGAATAGAGACAACGACGAAGAACATGCCATCATCTTCAATTGTCGACCATAAGATTAGAATTTATGATTAAAAGGTTGATTAATCCATTGATTCCAATAGGGGGGATGCCTATCAACATAATTATGTTTTTTCCATTGTCAACACAACCAAATTATGGCTAATTAGAACCTCGCAGCATCACTTTGCATATAAGTTGGGATTTTTTTTTAGTGTAGAGTCACTTAACATCAACATCAAATTGGGTACACACTTATTACTAGCATACCTATATACCCCTGAAGTGAAGGGAAGAAAACATAATGCAAAGTGTATATGTTGGAAAATAAGGTTTTTTTATTTTTTGAACTTACTCACCTTTTTTCTTTTCCCTTTTTAAATTTCATATATTCCATGGATGTCATCTTCAAAACGAGAATATAGTTAAATAAATTTGCTGGAAAACTGAGCAGAAGCAACTGGTGTGCTTAACCAAATATTGGTCTCATTTTATCCTGTCAAATACAGAGCAATGCTGATAAAAAAATTCTCATATCACCACTCTCTACTCAATCGAAAATAAAGGAAGGCCTTATTTCCCTATTCAATTTTCAGATCAGGCCAACCTTTTGGGGATTGTTAGTCCTCACAAATGATGAACTAAAGAAACATGTGCTCTACCTCATCGATCATGTACCATTTTGCTGTCAAACCAATCTACATTTTTACACCAATTTATAAAAAATCTTGCTTACCTCTGTGAGTTTCTCTGGAATTTTACTACAGGATGTAGTCCCCTCTTGGAACTCGATCTGAGCATTTGACCCCACGTATTTAACTGATGGCAATACTATTGATACAAATTTCATCATTTTTTACCGATGGTAGTACCACTGCTGAGGAGTTCGTCATTTTCAACAATCATGGAAGGCAAGTTTTCTACTTCAATGATCCAGTATATGCCCATGATGGAGATAATTCCAACCAAAATAGCATTTTTCTCTACCTACTACACAATCTAAAATGGATCATACCTCCAATCTAAAATCTAAAATGGATCATTCCTCCAATCTAAAATCTAATGGACCATACCTAATTGGTTTTAGCATTGGCTATACCTATTATTTGGTTATATCTAACATTTGACATTTGGTTATATATAATATTTTTGATTGCTTTAATTGTTGGAAGGCATATATTTTACTTTATATTTTCAGGTATAATTTTTTAATGAAATTTTTCTTAAAGACTATTGATATTAATTTAAAATTTTATAGTAACAACCAATCAAGGTTGACTTTAAATTTTACTTAAACTAGCATAAATCCATCTTAAACCTAGATTTATGAAGCATTGAGAGGGACCCACTTTCTTAAGGTGTAATTTTTTTATTATTATTTTATTCCATGTCATGTTTTACACGGTGTTGTAATTGTTTTTTTCTAATTGAACGGACTCATGAGCTTCGTTGAGCGCTAATCTATCATCTTGGCATCCACATCATGGGCTTACAATTGGGTTAAGCTTTAACTTGATTATAGAATTAGGTGATCAGAAAGATCAATGGAAAAGTCAATGGTTGATTTTGCTATTGACCCTTCCAATAATACGAATCAATAGGATTAAGCTCAAATTGTTGGACCTGTTATTAATCATCTTTAACTCTAAGTTGCACATTGTTCTTATTCTATTCCTGTAAACTCCGAGATTCATATGTTGCACACAGAATGCATAGAAGGGAAAATAATCTGATTCTAAAATTGAAAGCTCAAAGTCCTTGCCTCTGGTGCAACTGAAAAAGTAGAGGACTCTAAAATATGACACATAAAAGAACGAGCCAGATCTGAATGGATGTTAGTCTTCTGTTTAATGCTTAAATAGTCTTATAAAATTTTGTGTATTAGATATGTTATCTTGGCACGGTTTTTCATATTAGAATATATGGAGGAGATAATAGTACTCCACAAAAATACAACTATACTTTTAATATCTACGCAAAAGATTTAAAAAAATATAAATCTAAGCGTTGTAATATTATACATACACACGACAATTAAAATTATAAATCTAAGCATTGTAATATTACACATACACTTGACAGCTTGCCAAAAGTTGAAAGTCAAACTAGACTAAACCATCATTTACCACAACCACACTCAAAATAAAAAACAAGCAACATACATAAGTTACTACACTCGAAAAAACAAATGTATTCCTCTTGGATATCCTCTAGAGAAATTGTTTCTTCCATGTCCTCTAAGAAAGAAAATAAAAGGATATCCATGCTCATAATTCAAATGTATTTCTATTCTTAATAGGCACAAATATTATCACTATTACTCGAGAAATCAACAACAATAGAGTCAATATGTTTTGGTGGGAATGAAATTTATAACCAAATATAAATGGGGCTTCATAGATTGGAAATGCAATGAGTTGAACACAACCAACAGAGGTCAGAGGTTGCATGTTTCATTCAATATTTGATGGTATAGGAGTCTTAGTAACAAGTCAATTCTAGTATTTAACATTTGCAACATGTAAAAAGTATTTAACATTTGCAAAGTTCAATACATTTACATAAGTCTGAAATTTGAAATTACAATTTTACCCTGTATCCCGCGTTGGAAATTACAAGACTTTCCTAATTTTTGTGCCAACATGAATTTAACTTCATCTCAACGTACCTACTTTATGTATTTGGAACCAGTCCCCCAGTCTTCTCGGAAGCTACGTGCTCAAGAGTCAAAGGAATCGAATGAAGTTTATTTCAACATATCTACTTTAATAATTTGGAACCATCACCTTAATATTGTTAGAAGTTGCATGCTCAAAGGAATCAAATGAGCAAGCATCGCTACAGTTCATAAAATCTGGCAGAAAGCAAAAAAGAAATTAATCTAAAGATTAGCGAACAAATTACCTTCAATTGCAAGAGATATTCCAAATATTGAGAAACCCCTAGTCCTTGTTTTCCCTCTCGAAAATCACTGCACTATGGAGAGTATAACCCAAATCGATCAAAGCAATGGAATGGACAATACTGCAATTTACAACACTGCATGACTATAGGCACCGACAGTAGGGAGGAGCCATCAAATAGAGAAAGAAGACGGATGAAGTGTACATGGCTTATGGATTTCTAATGGTCTTGTAGCTAACATCAATGCCATTATGACAAAGTAGTTGTGAACATGAGGACCCTACCTGCAATCAAAGGAGGAAGGTAGGAAGGCTACAACAGAGAGCTCTGCAATATACTGCACAATCCATTTCCCAGTCCCCTTCATTCATGTCTTATCCACAAGATCTCCATCGCCATAATCATCCTTCCAGTTACCTCAACCAAAAAACTTGTTGGCGGATAGAAATGGAAATTTACACCAGGCATCTGAATTGGTACTCTATGCCTCTAGCGAAAGGTTTTACTCCACATTGACGGATTTTAACAGACACCCAATCCTCGTATGAAGAAACTTGGAAGTATTCATAGTTTGAGTCAGTGAAGGAGAAGACCTGCCAAGCAAAGCAAACCAACCTGGGTAGTTGTGTGCTTACTTCACCTACTTTTTGGTTACATCCACTAAAAAAAGTCCAATACGTGTCATGTTTTCAAGGTTATGGACAAATGACGAAAGTCTGAGAAGAACCCTCCTTTAAAAAACGTCTTCGATGTAAATATTGAACAATAAATTGTGTAGGGTTTATAAGGAGTAAATCAATGCAGTAAGAACAGTTCTTTTTAATCATAATTTTATAAGAACTTAGTAAAAATAAGTTTTTTTTAATCATAAATTTTATAAAAATTTAGTAAAATTTTTTAGTATCAAAAGGTTTTGTTTTATCATGATTCAAAATTTATGTATAGTGTAACAATATTTTTAAGCATTTTGTCACTTGTATTTTCTATGATTTAAGATCCATGTATAGTGGAATAATATTCTTAAAAGATTTATCCAATTCTAACTTGATATAGATTGCTAAATCTTTATCATAGTTTTAGGTTGAGAACTCTAACTTTTTTCATTATTGAATTCCAATGATTTAAAGAAAGTGTTTTCCAAGATTAGATGATTTTCAATACATAATGTCTTCTCTAAATTATTATTGCATGGATGACTCTCTTTCTAATCCAGGAGGCTCCCCAGGGTCAGAAAATGCTCAAAATTGAAATTTCTTAGAATTGAGTGAAACCAATTCCATTACGACTGGCTCATCGCACTGATTTTGTCCATATATTTACTTTATCAAACGGGCTCCGTATGCGAGAGTTATCGCACTCTGACTGTTTTCTCAAACAACTAAAAAGTCAAAGGTCAAACTGGCAAAAAGTCAATGTTGACTTCAGCATGACATCGCCATGTTGATGTAGCATTGAGACATGTGGCAACACAATAGCAGGTTGATTGGGCAGATGACAGATCCAATCAGAAGTGGACAAGTGGCACATTCTTGGCAAGTTGATTGGTGCCGTGTGGCCTAGTCGTGGGCTGCCACGTGGCACCCCATCAATGGTAGTTGGTCTAAAAATTTCGAAGCCCATGGAATTCAAACACATGACCTCTTGGTAGGCGCCAAAGCTTTGGGACAGGTCCAACAACCAATACCCCAAGGGTAGAACTTGTTACACAAAGCCACATTTATATTATATAAAGTGTGTTTACATTATAATGGAGGAAAAGGGGGGTTGGGGCTAAGCCCAGCCCGTGGAATTACCCACCTATGAAACCACAACCATAGGGTTGGGCGCTCCACAACTTGTGCGTAGGAGTTGGAGAGGGCACTAGCCCTTAGTTTTCGAACTTCCAACAAAACCATGAGCTATTTCTATACAAGGGCGCGCACATGAAGGGTGGTTTCTAGACCCTGATCCCATGCAAAGCGCCACAGAACTAGGAGCTAGCGCATTTAAGGGGCCAGTGCTCAGCCCTTTGGGTTGGTGCTAGGCCATATGGTTAGCATATGACCACAAAAGAGAGCGCGCGCTTAGCCCAAGGGGGCTACTCTGTGTATTATTAACTAGAAGTGGGTTTTTGACTTATATTTAGCCCAGAATATGTAATTTTTGGACTAGAATTGGTTTTGTTTTTAGGATATTGTGGCCATTTGGAGGGGGATTTGATCCCAGAAAGAGGCCAGATCTTCAGGGGAAGTTGGGATTCCTCATCTGAGCCTGAAAACTATATAAACCATGCTTTTTGAAGCTTGAAGGTAACTTTTTGATGCAGGGATTTTGAGGAGCAGCTTGTGTAATTTGGCCATTTCTCATGTTTTGAGAGGCATTTTTGCCATGTTTTTGAGAGGAATTTGATGAGGCATGTATGTATCTGAGCAATAAGGTCTTGCACAACATATCTGAAGCATGTTATGTAACAAAAAAGAGCCAATGTAAGAGAACTTGAGCATTTAAAGAGCAATAAAGAGGTCCTCCACTTGGAAGTGGGCCTGGAGATGTAGCCAATGATTGGTGAACTCCGTTAACAAGTTCTCGTCTCTATTTCTCTTTCAGTTTTTCTATTCTCTTCTCTTTATTTGCAGCATGGTTTATAATGGTTGATCTCTTTATTCACTTATAAGCATCAAGAAAAAATCATATTTGATATTCCGCAACAAGTAATAAGTTTATGTATTTCACATTCTTATCGATCCAATGCATAAAGTACAATAAACTAAAATAGCAATTTATAAGTAATACCTATCATTTTTTTATCACTTTCTATCATGCACATGTGTCATCCCATTTGTATATTTTAATTGAGCATCTTTTTTTTAGTATATTTTGATTGCACATATTGATTCACCAAAGTTGAAAATCCCTATAATACCTTTAATGTAATTTGTATATTTTGATTGCACATATTGATTCACCAAAGTTGAAAACCCTTTCAATACCTAAATTACAAAATATTGTAACACACCCAACCCCTAAATAGTTGTTATAGGGATGGGGCATCAATTTTTTCACTTTCCCTGCTTCATTTTCGATCCCTTACTTAAAAAAAACCCTCTTAAACAACTTCCCCAAAACTCACATCCCTCACTATGCGCTTGAACCAGCTAGCAGGGTCTTCCTCGTGACCTTGGGCTGAAAAACGAGAGCTAAGAGTCTGCATTAGCAAAGGTTTCGACGCTTCGGGAATTCCAACGGTGTTGTCAAAATTCTCAGATCATCGAACAACGAGGGGGATCAACGGTCCACACCCTCCTCCACCGAGATATACGGCTAAGAAGAATTTTGGTGTTCGACATTGAACATTCCTATACCCTAATCCCCGAAGTCTCGTAATCTCTCCACATGCCCCTAGCCCTTCGGCATTCGGCATTCGGTGATTCTTGTTGAGCATTCCCTTTTACCACACTATGCCAAACTCCCAAACTCCCGATATCTCACCACGTGGCCTTGGCCCGTCGATGATATACGTTCGGTGATTTGCGTTGGATGTTCCTAAATTGTACCACGCCCCTCATCTTCTGATCTCCTGAAGCTATCCAAACTCCCGGAGTTCCGGACACGTCACTAGCCATGTAGGCTAGGTGGCCACAAACCAAAAATTGAAACGTGGTGAGGGTCAAGGGGTGACACATGTCCTCGATAGGGGGTGACACGTTTCCTCGATAGGGGTGAAACGTGTCATGCTCTAACGTGCATAATGGGTACATGAATCGCCCAAAACTGGGTGACACGTGGCACAAGTAAAGTAGGTCCATGTCACCCGGGATGATGTCAGGGAGCCACGACATCATAGATTGATAATTGCTTATTCCTATGATCTAATAGTTCACAAGATTCCACGTAGATCCATATATATATGGTTCTCATCACTTCGTGGCTTCGGGTTCGGTGCTTTCCGAATCTTATTAACGCAAATCCCCCGAAGAGATAAGTCTTTGGACTACGGGATCTTGTGCCACGTGTCCTTTTCGACCAACGATCAAGATCCACTTTGGCACTCGCGACTTCAACGAGTTCATACTTCGTAAAATCTTGGCCAGTTTCCTTCGGAGTACGAAATCTCCGAACTGCGGGATCGCTTGCCACGTACCCCTCATCCAACGGTCCTAGTTCAATAGTGAACACTTGATGGGGAATAGGTAGGGTCCACGTGTCTCTCCAAGATGTGTTCTTGGTTAGTCGGGTAGTCAAAGGTGGTTCCCTTACATCGACGACTTGGGAGGATCCCGAAGGATCTGAGGATTGACGATCCACGTTACTTTGGCAGTTCGACATTCAGGAGTTCGGTGAGTGTGTCTCTTGGATTTTCCTCTAGACCATGTCGGATCTATTGCCACATGTACCTAGCGCCTACAACCAAGACTTACTCCGGCTTGCCGACCTCCGGGGAAAACTTTCATGTTTCCAAGTTGTCGAATACCCGAAGTCCCGGATAACCGTGGATCTGTGGACACGTGTCCCTCCAGTTCAACGGTCTAGATTTACTCCGTGACTCCAGCATTCGAGAGTTTCGGTGCTAGACCTTTCCAAATCTCCCAAAGTAATACTTCGCCGAAGCACTTAATGCTTCCCTTCCTACATCAAATCCAATGGTTGAGAACAATCCATACTAGATCCTCAGATCAACGACCCTCGTCGATTCATGACTTCGACCTTCGGCTACTTTCGAGGATTGTGGGAACACAAGTCCCGAAGCCAAAATGGCTAGCTCCTTTCAGGATGGCGCAGGGTTCCTAGGCCCTGGTCACATGGATACTTTGGAAATTCTAGGGGCTAAGCACTAATCCCTTAGCAGTAAAGAGTTTAAGGACATGGGCATGAGCCCTCGATCAGATGGATGAATAATCTAAAGGAAAAACGCCCTTCTCCCACCGAATCTTGAACTTTGACATTCTCACTAAGGTAAACTTCAAGGTGTTGGTAGGGCTTAGAAATTTCAGTCGATCCTACCCCGACCCTCCTGCGGAATCCCATTCCATAACTATCTAGCAACAAAACTGAGAAAAATTGAAAGACCATATAACAATATACAAAAACCACATAGTTTTTCTAATAATTGTTCAAATACTGAAAGACTGAATCATAAACACAGACATTTCATCCTCACATTCAATATAATACACAGAGTATGAAAATACTTATCAGAACTTGAAAAATGTGAAGCAACTGATGAAAGGAGTGCATGTTTCCTCCCAACCATAAACACAATCACTCCTGATGGATTTATCACTGGCCACCCCCAAGCTAGACCATGATGCTCTGAGTGAGATTCTTTCTCTTTGCTCCACAACAGTTAGGGACGAAGGTTACTCTCCTTCTCCCACATGAAATGGGTGTCTGGTTTCTCTATTCCAAGCAAGGAGGTCTGCACGAGTACTTCCTCTGTCACTCGTCAGCCTCGTTTATCAACTTGTAGAGAAACCCTGCCCATGGCTTCTTACAACAAGAAAGAGATTACTGCTCAGATTTTTCCTCTCAACTTTAGAATCGAAGTCCATTCACTGCTCTTCCCTGAAGAGTATTTTCTCTACTATGTTATCTCGTAGATGTTCCTATGTCCCTGAATTACCTCATTTCTTTCCTTCCTCAGTAAGATTGTGTGGGTCTGAATCCCAATTCGTGGTCAGGCCTGGAAGCCTTACATATGGGTACCCTGCCCCATCTCCTCATTAACTCTTGAGGATGGCCTTCCATCTACCATCCTGACTGGTAATTCATTTATGGGTCAGAGGATTGCTGAGAAATTACACCCAGTAGGTACTGGTCAGGTTGTTGGACATACCTACCACACTTA
>JZKD02S1016727.1:238653-275956 GCA_000966675.3 Picea glauca | reverse complement strand
AGCCCACACTGGGTGAACCACATAAATCTGTGTCTCTCTTGTATTGTGTGTCTTCTGTGTTTTGTTTCTGCATTTGTTTTATTTTATTGCTCTGCGGTCCTGTTTTTCTAACACTCCATGAGGTACAAGTCAGGTATTACGGTGAGAGTCATTTCAATATTTTAGGCATTTGAGTATGTTGTATCTTAGACTGCTTTAGATTTCATGACATGTGCTTGGATATTATTCCTTTTGCCCTGTTTCACTTTGGTGGCTGACATTGTGCCTTAGTAAGTGGTATTTCCTCAAGATGGGTTTGTTACTAGGAAATCCCTTGAAGATCCATAGTACCAATCCCAATAATACTTACCACTTTTCATCATTTAAACCCTCCATTTCCTTGTCTCTTGGGATTTTAGGGTGTATTGACCCAAGAAGGGGTTGTCCCTCATTCTATGGGAAGAAGGGGATGAAGGCCAAGAGGGATTTTTGTTGGGTAAAAGATAAAAGCCTATATATAAAACTTCCAGATGCTTCACCCAGGGATCCCCCAAGGAAGCAATGAAACACTTATCTGTAAGAAAAGGGGGACCCACAAGAATAATGATTATGAATGCTTAAAAGGTTAGTTGGAGGATAGAAGGTCTCATCATGAGCCGACCTATCATTATCATGGATATCTAGGTGTATGAAATTACCATCATCTGGTCACAAAGCCAGGGTAATGGCTATATGTTTCATGGCTGAGAGAAAGGGGGTCTCATCACGAGCCAATCTTCTCATTTCGCTAAGTATTTGTGGGTGAAATTGTCATTATCTGGACACCATGCTAGGACAGTGGCCTTCAACTTGTCCTTAAATTATGAAAGAAACAAAGAATGGAAAAATGATGGGCTTGGAAAAAATTCATTGCAAACAAAGGTGCCACACACCCTCTACAAAGGCACCCATGAATGAGACACAACAACCCCTTGTATGTCATGAGCCCCATGCCCATTGAGTCTTGACCCTTAATTGCTTCATCCACTGTAAATGGCTTAGAGAGCGATCTATTGGAAGCACTTCTTGACCTAGGGCATGATCTACCCAACAGGACACCTCGTCAACCCTCCCATATCCAAGCTTGGCAAGTTGCATAATGTCTTTGAGCTCTTAATTGTTTGACGAGGTAATCTTTGATGCACATGCTTAGGTGGCTCATTTATTGACTTGATTTACTTATCATGATATTTTGACTTGAGATCCTTGGAGGGCATGCTTGTTTGTCTTTGTAGGACCTAGTTGGTGGACTGTTTTGGAGGAACAAACCTAGCTTGGGCTTCCATTCCGGATGAGAGAGATGAAACTTCAGAGGCCTAGAATATGACTTGGACAACATAACCTAGCCCCTACATGCCAAATGTTTTTCCTAGGAGAGACGAAACGTCACTTTTAGAGGCATAATGTTATCTTGAGGGGATAGGGTTGGGGATAGGGCTTGGTGGTGAGGTTGACATGCATTGGCACAAGGACGTTTTGATGAGTTTGAGGATTTGATCATGAAGGACGTGACTTGGATGCTTGACATGTGGCTTTGGGAAGCCTTCCTACACTCCTCCAACACCAATGACTTTCTCCTAGAGCCAAAACGTCCCCTAAAGGGGTGATGTCACTTTAAATTAGGGTTTCTCTTTGTGTAAAAGTAAATTTTAAGTGAATTGTTTAATATTATTTTGTAGAAGGGGAAAGATTAGGGTTGTTGACCCCTAGTCTTGTGGTTTACCATAATATTATGTGGACAAAATATTTTGGAGACATTTTTTATAAATAGAGATCATAAAATCTCATTTCATAACACAACTCTCCCATCTTGGAGAGGTACTTGGACTGAAATTTTCACTATCTTTAGCTATTTCTCCCTTTTTCTCTTATGTGTGGCTACTTTCTTGGTTATTTGGTTGATGGAAGTGATGCACTAGACTTGGAAGGCTCTTATTTTCTATTGTGGTGGTTTATCTTAGCATTTCCCTTGAATTGGTAAGCCTTTTTTGTATCGTATTATCATTTTGTTTCAAGACAAGGTTATTTTGCTAGAGCTAGGTGGTAAGTGTTAGATTTGTCCTTTACTTATAGATCACTGGTGTTCTTTAACTTAGTTAACATTAACAATTATACCATAACAACAGAATAAACAGTAGACAAAGTACACGAGAGATTTATCCTTGGAAAACTCCAACAACCTTTGTTAGATAGATTATGTTCACAAAGAAAGTCCAATAAGATAAACCCTAGCACAAGTGCTAGCTCAACCAGAAATATAACCCCAATTGCAGCAACAACAACACCATACAAAGGTAGTGCACATCCTAAAGGAGTAGCGCACATGAGAGAGATACCAAAAGATTGAACAAGAATAAATGGTGCAACTACAACTACTGCATTACCTCCTCCAAACTTGTGCCTTGCTTATGTGTAATTGGGAGAGTGTGAGTGAGTGAAAAAATGAGCCAAGAAGTACTTTATTTATAGTCTTTATGGCCACTAGGTTGGATCAACTTCTCCTCTGGACATGTGTCTTTTCATTATTACTTTATTCTTCTGGGCTGACTTCTCTTCTATGGTATTTCAATATCTGTTTAATGGATCTCTTGCTTCTGAAATATTCTCTACATATAAGAAAGGTCATTTAGGAGGGAAATGTCCTCCTACAAATACAAAAAAATCAACACTCCCTTTGCCATAGTCTTACTACTATGTGTGTGATGTTTCTTCTCTCAGCAAGTCCAACAGTGCATTACCCTCTCAGTCACCTCACGTGACTGACCCAGGGAACCCTTGGCCAGAGGGGTTAGCCTGCAAGAGAAGAAACAACACACCTCCCTCTCAACGAGGTTGGACATTCCACAACACTCCAAGCTTTTCCCTGAAGTACTCATACTTCACTCTTGACAAGGGCTTGGTGAGGATTTCCGCTATCTGCTCATCTGTGGGTATGTACTGGAGCTCCACAACTCCTCTCTACACATTGTCCTAGATTTAATGATATTTTATCTCTATATGCTTAGACCTGTCATGGAATATAAAGTTCTTGGTAAGCTTCACACAAATTTTATTTTCACAATGTATCAAGGTTGGCTCCAATTCTAGATCAAATATCCCAACTAGCAACTTCCGAAGCCACACTGCTTCACAACTTCCTACGCTATTTTTGATATACTCTACTTTTGAAGTACTGACTGCCACTTATGTCTGCTTCCTGCTCAACCATGAGATCATGCCTGATCCCAGACTGAAGCAAAATCCAAAATTACTCTTCTGATCCACTGCACTTCCTTCCTAGTCAGAGTCTGTATATCCATGCAGCTTCACATATCCACCTGAGACATATCTCAATCCATATCCAACCATACCATGAAGGTACCTCAACATATGCTTTGTTTCCATCCAATGTACCTGTCTAGGTTCAACATTGTGTTGATTCAAGGTATTCAATGCAAAGTATATGTCTGGCCTGGTGTTAACCAGGTACATCAAGGATCCAATCAACTGTCTGTACATCGTGGGATCCACCAAATATGAAGATTTGTCACTCAAGAGCTTCAGATTTATTGTCATGGGTGTGGTCATGGACTTGCAGTCCATCATCCCGAATCTATGTAGACTCTCAAAAATATATTTTCCTTGGATAAGGAAAATCTTATCTGATCTCTTCCACACTTCCAATCCCATGAAGTAATTCCTCAAACCTAGATCCTTCGTCTCGAACTCTGAAATGAGCCCCCTCTTAAACCCAACTATGATCTTCTCATATTGTCAGAAACAGGTCATCCACATGTAGGATAAATGGGAAACCATCCTTGAGATCATCAAATAGCCACCTGATCTAAAATATCATGTCTCGGGTGCTTGTTTAGGCCCGTACAAAGCCTTCTTCAATCTACACCCATGGGACTCCTTCCCATGGATCACGAAGCCTTGTGGTTGTTCTATGTACACTTCTTCCTCTATTACACCACTCAAGAAAGAAGTCTTGACATCCATCTAGTTTAATTTCCATCTCATTGTGGAAGCAATCACAATGATTGATCTAATGGAAGTTTATTTTGCTAAAGGAGAAAAAGTTTCGTCATAGTCTTCTCCCTCATACTGGGAGAATCTTCTAGTCACAAATCTCACTTAACGCTTCTTTATGCAACATGATTTATCTTGTAGATCAACTTGGAAGTCACTATTGACTTCCATTTTGGTATTGGAACCACCTCCCACACATATTTCCTCATGATGGATTGATACTCCTCCATCATGACATCCTTCCATTCCTTCTTCTCAATAACTTCTTCAATGGTGGAAGGCTCTGAATCAATGATGTTTCTCATCGGCACCACATAGATGGAAAGCATGTGTTGTTTCTCAAATTGAGGAAAAATCTATATCCCAGTCCGTCTGACTGGCTACCTCCTATGTCACCACAGCAAGGTCTATCAAGACAAGGGAATCCTCCTAGGAGATCTCACATCTGCTAGAAGCCTTTGAATCTTCGATCTAGCCTCTTCAACTCATGGAACCTATCTGTCAGTCTTGGAAGACGTCTCTCTCTCCTATCTGAATCTGAGAAGGAATTATTTCTGAATGAAAGTCTCTAATCCACTGAATCTCTCTGAGATTAGGCTCACTCTGACTCTGTATGCTCCCTTTGAAGTTTGACTCCCTCTGATTCTATATGATCTCTGGAGCCACCTACTTCCACTGCATCTGCTGACTTCTTCTGAAGTCTGATCTCCTTTGGACTATGTTGGGAGGTTTCTCCTCCCTACTGGATCCTAAGGGTTGAGTCCCTTTGAAATCTAGCTCTTTATGAGATGGTACTTGTTGGGGTCGCCTGCCTCACCACTGGTGGAGTGATCTATTTCTCTTCATAGTATGAATTATTAATTCCATGTATCTGTATGAGAACATGCTTGTGCATCGTTTCTAGGTATGCCCTTCTGGCACTACTGACTCTTCCTGATGATTTGAAGAGTGGTCAAATTAATTGTACAGTCATATTTGGAGCCTTCTGCTCCTCACAGTCAATCTCCATAAGAGATACTCTTCTTCATCTTCTACTTCACATGGGTGTGTATGTTCGTGTACACAGTTCTATGTCTCAACTAGAGACTATCTAAATAGTTCCCTCCTGCAACTATCATCATATCTCTTTCTCAAAGCTATCACCTATGGCATGCCCCAGAACAAGAGATAAGAACAACATTTCCATGGTAACCTCTATGGAATGGTTATTAATCAAGAACATCTCCTAGAGAAGATCAATTTCATATTGCAGACAAGTATATCATTAATAATGAACAATGAGCATTTTCTTAATGGTAGTCGTACCGACAATATTCAGGTGCACCTAAACATTTGATAGAAATAACAAATAATAAAGTTGTAAAGACTGTTATCCTAGGTACAATACTTACTTAAGAAACAACAATATAAAATATCAAAGCAATTCAAGTCCAACAACCTGTACACACCCGCGACATCATTCAATGATGGGTGGGTTGTCGCCAATTTGCCACTGGATTTTTAAGTTCGTGGATTTGTAGAAACGTAGAAGGTAGGATTTATGGCTGCCATGCCCTTCACATTTTCTTTTGATTGAGGTGTCCGTTGATTTTCCATTGAATCTTATCATATATTATTTTGAGGTTCATGGATACTTTTTCTATTGATTTTCCACTGAAGTCAATCGTATATTATTTTCAAGTTTGTGGATTTGTAGGTATTAAGTAGGATTTGGGTGTTTTTTATCCCACAGTGGACTTGCATCAATCATATATTATTTTCAAGTTTGTGGATTTGTAGGTATTAAGTAGGACTTGGGTGTTTTTTATCCCATAGTGGAATTGCATGGTAGGTGGTGGATAGAAATTAAATAAGCAGCTAATTACACAACATTTAATGTTTACAAATAAGTACTTTGCTAAGCAGTATTCAATTCTGGGAGGGGTGGTATATATCCAATATCAAAGCAGTATTTAATGCTGGGAGGGGTGGCATATATCCAATATCATATATACCACTACAACAACATTGAATGTTGCTGGCCAAAATTACGAGGTCTTGATTATATTGTGTCCACTCAATTCAGCACAATCAAACAACGTGGACAATCTATCTTAGATTCGAAATAATGTAGAATGAAAATTAATATGGATTGGTGGTTAGTTTAAAGGTGGTTGTCATTTTTATAATAAATAGGCAAAATTAAGTTTAGGGTTTCATATTAGGATTAAGGTCATTAAGGTTTAAGATTAAAATTAAGATTATTAGGATTTCATATTAGAATTTTAGATATGCCTCATTTTCCACCTTTCTTTTAAATAATCAATAATAGGATTTACTATATAAGAATTACCAACTCTTTGTCTTTTATATGAACACCAACCTGCACTAACTCATCACTCATCAATCAAAATTTGTTCACAAAAACTTTACTTACATTATAATGGACTTAACAATTTAAATTTATTGATTGCATCTTGTCTCTTGTAGGTTGGATTTCTATTCTCTTTACTATATTAGTAAAGGAAAGAATGTATTCCAGTATAATTGTGAGTGAAGCATAGTTTGTACTATTTTATTTTTGAGACTTTGAGAGAGTATTGTCCTCGCATTTTAAAGTATGAGTTATGGGTTACCTCTTAGGCTTAATTCTCCATTGTGCATTCATATGACTGTTGGACAAATTCTTGTTTCCCTACTGTCAACTTTTCTCAAATTTATGTAGGGCTCATTCAAACAACAACTCATGAATAGTGGAAAAATTAAAACTAAATAACAGTGACATGCATGCAAGCTATTCACAAAGTAGGTTTGAATACTTGAGTGCCATGGGGAACTTGGTGTGGGCATATGTAAAAGACACACTCTCATCGGAGACAGAGGCCAGCCATCGTACACAAGACAATCATCATAACCTAATACTCTAAAAAGGCGTGGATCGGGTCACCTTTGTTGGAAGTTTCCATAGTGGACATGAATGTTTATGGTCAGGCATGTTGGACACGGGTTCTCAACTTGCACTCTAAATCTCGACAGTGTGATAAAACCCACTTGAATTTGGTGTACCAATTAGTTGTTTGGTCTGCATTTCACATCCACTATATCACCTGCCACATTTTTCACCTAAAACCTTCAATATTTCCCACTCCAAAAACTTCAAGTGATATTAACCAGTATGGTTATGTGAACTGGGAAAAATTTATAGCAATTTTTTTATAAAGTCATTTTTACTCCATATTGTTTAAACATTGGAAAAAAGGAAGAGATTTTATAGTTATACAAATTATATTAAAAAATTACTGGAATACAC
Source organism: Picea glauca (assembly GCA_000966675.3). Lineage (NCBI taxonomy): Eukaryota > Viridiplantae > Streptophyta > Pinopsida > Pinales > Pinaceae > Picea > Picea glauca. Next base: position 268,638 of record JZKD02S1016727.1, on the reverse strand, counting down.
ACACGTGGTATCTATATACAACTTATTATTTACTATTTATTCATATGCTTTGTACTAAAAAACTATTCATGAAACTTAAACATAAGAGAAGTTTGAGTACCTTCTTGAGGAACATATATTCATCCATACGCCAATCTGTTGGAGAACCTCGAGGGGTATGGCCTATGTAAAATATAAGACTTTTCATCATTCTGATTGGGCACCCATCTGAGCTTGGGATTTTATGCCCTTGTCCCACATCCTTCCAGTAACTCATTTTCATGGCTCTCTGTATTGTTTCACATTTCATATGCTTCCCCTTCATTGGAATTGTTGTGGTTCCATTTTCTTGGTCCAACCTGAATTTTGTGCATTACACAAAAAAACAAACGTAAGGTGTGCAAAATCGTGGGTAGAGGAAGCGAACATACAATATACCACAACCTAAAAACCAATTTTGCACATACTCGACACCTACCATTCTAGCTAAATGGGAGCTCGACATACGACTATTTCTTTAAGCACAATCAATTTTTAATCACCTAACATGGCAATCTGGTAGTGATCAAGTAATTTTTTAATCATATTAAGTAAAGGTAAAAAAGTAATCACATAAACATACCCTTTCCTTTTATAAATGAGAGAAAGTTAATTTATCAAAATCTCATACATTGATTAGAGACAATGACTAAGAATATACCATCATCTTCAATTGTCAACCATAAGATTATAATTTATGATTAAAAGGTTGATTAATCCATCGATTCCAATAGGGGGGATGCCTATCGACATAATTATGTTTTTTCCAACGTCGACACAACCAAATTATGGTTTATTAGAACCTTGCAGCGTCACATTGCATATAAATTGGGATTTTTTTTTAGTGTAGAGTCGCTTAACATCAACATCAAATTGGGTACACACTTATTACTAGCATACCTATATACCCCTGAAGTGGAGGGAAGCAAAGATAATGCAAAGTGTATATGTTGGAAAATAAGGTTTTTTTATTTTTTGAACTTACTCACCTTTTTTCTTTTCCCTTTTTAAATTTCATATATTCCATGGATGTCATCTTCGAAACGAGAATATAGTTAAATAAATTTGCTAGAAAACTGAGCAGAAGCAACTAGTGTGCTTAATCAAATATTGGTCTCATTTTATCCTGTCAAATACAGAGCAATGCTGATAAAAAAAATCTCATATCACCACTCTCTACTCAATCGAAAATAAAGGAAGGCCTTATTTCCCTATTCAATTTTCAGATCAGACCACCCTTTTGGGGATTGTTAGTCCTCACAAATGATGAACTAAAGAAATGTGTTACCTCATCGATTATGTACCACTTAGCTTTCAAACCAATCTACATTTTTACACCAATTTATAAAAAATCATGCTTACCTTTGTGAGTTTCTCTAAAATTTTACTATAGGATGTAGTCCCCTCTTGGAACCCGATCTCAGCATTTGACCCCACGTATTTAACCGATGGAAATACTACTGATACAAATTTCATCATTTTTTACCGATGGAAGTACCACTATTGAGGAGTTAGTAATTTTCAACAATCATGGAAGGGAAGTTTTCTACATCAATGATCTAGTATATGCCCATGATGGAGATAATTCCAACCAAAATAGCATTTTTCTCCACCTACTACACAATCTAAAATTGATCATTCCTCCAATCTAAAATCTAAAATGGACCATTCCTCCAATCTAAAATCTAAAATGGACCATACCTAATTTCTTTTAGCATTGGCTATAACTATTATTTGGTTATATCTAACATTTGACATTTGGTTATATATAATATTTGTGATTTCTTTAATTGTTGGAAGGCATATATTTTACTTTAGTTCAATTTTTTAATGAAATTTTTCTTAAAGACTATTGATATTAATTTAAAATTTTATAGTAACAACCAATCAAGGTTGAATTTAAGTTTTACTTAAACCGACATAAATCCATCTTAAACCCAAATTTATGAAGCATTGAGAGGGACCCACTTTCTTAAGGTGTAATTTTTTTATTATTATTTTATTCCATGTCATGTTTTACACAGTGGTGTAATTGTTTTTTTCTAATTGAACAGACTCATGAGCTTCGTTGAGCACTATGATGATCCTATCATCCTGGCATCCACATCATGGGCTTACAATTGGGTTAAGCTCTAACTTGATTATAGAGTTAGGTGATCAGAAAGATCAATGGTTGATTTTTTTATTGACCCTTCCAACAATATGAATCAATAGGATTAAGCTCAAATTGTTGAAAGTGACACGTTATTAATCATCTTTAACTCTAAATCGCACATTGTTCTTATTCTATTCATGTACACGCCGAGACTCAAATGTTTCACACAGAATACATAGAAGGGAAAATGATCTGATTCTAAAATTGAAATCTCAAAGTCCTTGCCTCTGGTGCAACTGAAAAAGTAGAGGACTCTAAAATATGGCACATAAAAGCACAAGCCAAATCTGAATGGATGTTAGTCTTTCGTTTAATGCTTAAATAGTATTATAAAATTTTGCATATTAAATTTGTTATCTTGGCACTGCTTTTCATATTAGAATATATGGAGGAGATAATAGGATTCCACAAAAATACAACTATACTTTTAATATCTACGCAAAAGATTTAAAAAAATATAAATCTAAGCGTTGTAATATTATACATACACACGACAACTAAAATTATAAATCTAAGCATTGTAATATTAGACATACACCCGATATCTTGCCAAAAGTTGAAAGTCAAACTAGACTAAACCATTATTTACAACAACCACACTCAAAATAAAAAACAAGCAACATACATAAGTTACTACACTCAAAAAAAAAATGTATTCCTCTTGGATATCCTCTAGAGAAATTGTTTCTTCCATGTCCTCTAAGAAAGAAAATACAAGGATATCCATGCTCAAAATTCAAATATATTTCTATGCTTAATAGGCACAGATGTTATCACTACTACTCAAGAAATCAACAACAACAAAGTCAATATGTTTTGGTGGGCATAAAATTTATAACCAAATATAAATGGGGCTTCATAGATTGGAAATGCAATGAGTTGAACACAACCAAGTCAGAGGTTGCATGTTTCATTCAGTAGTTGATGGTATAGGAGTCTTAATAACAACTCAATTCCAGTATTCAACATTTGCAACATGTAAAAAGTATTTAACATTTGCAAAGTTCAGTACATTTACATAAGTCTGTTGTGTATAGAAAATTAAAAAACTGTTGAAATTTGAAATTACAATTTTACCCCGTATCCCATGCTAGAAATTACAAGACTTTCATAATTTTTGTGCCAACATGAATTTAACTTCATATCAACGTTCCTACTTTATGTATTTGGAACCAATCCCTCAGTCTTCTCGGAAGCTATGTTCTCAAGAGTCAAAGGAATCGAATGAACTTTATTTCAATATATCTACTTTAATAATTTGGAACCATCGCCTCAATATTTTTAGAAGTTGCATGCTCAAAGGAATCAAATGAGCAAGCATTGCTACAGTTCATAAAATATGACAGAAAGCAAAAAAAAAAAATCTAAAGATCAACAAACAAATTACCTTCAATTGCAAGAGATATTCCAAATATTGATAAACGTAAACCCCCATTCCTTGTTTTCCCTCTCGAAAATCACTGCACTTTGGAGAGTAGAACCCAAATCGATCAAAGCAATGGAATGGACAATACTACAATTTACAGCACTGCATGACTATAGGCACCGAAAGGAGGGAGAAACCATCAAATAGAGAAAGAATACAGATGAACTGTATATGGCTTGTGGATTGCTAATGGTCTTGTAGCTAACATCAATGTCATTATGAAAAATTAGTTGTGATCATGAGGACCCTACCTGCAATCAAGGGAGGAAGTATTGATGGGGGCTACAACAAAGAGCTCTGCAATATACTGCACATTCCATTTCCTAGTCCCCTTCATTCCTGTCTTATCCACAAGATCTCCACCTCCATAATCAGCCTTCCAGTTACCTCAACCAAAAAACTTGTTGGCGGATAGAAATGGAAATTTACACCAGGCATCTAAATTGGTTCTCTATGCCTCTAGTGAAAGGTTTTACTCCACATTGACAGATTTTAACAGACACCCAATCCCAGTATGAAGAAACTTGGAAGTCTTCACAGTTTGAGTCAGTGAAGGAGAAGACATGCCAATAAAAGCAAACCAACCTGGGCAGTTGCATGCTTACTTCACCTGCTTGTTGGGTACATCCACAAAAAAAGTCCAATACATGTCATGTTTTCATAGGTTATGGACAAACGACGAAAGTATAAGAAGAACCCTCCTTTAAAAAACACCTTAGATGTAAATATTGAACAATAAATTGTGTGGGGTTTATAAGGAGTAAATTAATGTAGTAAAAACAGTTTTTTTCAATCATAATTTTATAAGAACTTAGTAAAAATAAGTTTTTTTTAATCATAAATTTTATAAAAATTTAGTAAAATTTTTGAGTATCAAAAGGTTTTGTTTTATCATGATTCAAAATTTATGTATAGTGTAACAATATTTTTAAGCATTTTGTCACTTGTATTTACTATGATTTAAGATTCATGTATAGTGGAATAATATTCTTAAAAGATTTATCCAATTCTAAATTGATATAGATTGCTAAATCTTTATCAGAGTTTTAGGTTGAGAACTTTGACTTTTTTCATTATTGATTTCGAATGATTTAAAGAAAGTGTTTTCCAAGATTAGATGAGTTTCAATACATAATGTTTGCTCTAAATTATTATTGCATGGATGAATCTCTTTCTATCATGCAAATGTGTCATCCCATTTGTATATTTTGATTGAGCGTTTTTTTTTTTTAGTATATTTTGATTGCACATATTGATTCACCAAAGTTGAAAATCCCTACGACACCTAAATGATGTAATTTGTAGATTTTGATTGCACGTATTGATTCACCAAAGTTGAAAACCCTTTCAATACCTAAATTATACAATATTGTAACACATCCAACCCCTCAATAGCCTTTCTATGGATGGGGCATCAATTTTTCGCCTTCCCTGGTTCATTTCCAATCCCTTACTTAAGCAAAACCCTCTTAAAGAGCTTCCCCGAAACTCACATCCATCATTGTGTGCTTGAACCAACTAGCAGGGTCTTCTTGGTGACCTCGAGCTGAAAACCAAGAGTTAAGAGTCTACGTTAGCAAAGGTTTCAACGCTTTGGGAGTTCCAATGGGGTTGTCAAAATTCTCAGATCACCAAACAATGGAGGGGATCAATGGTCCACACCCTCCGCCTAGATCTACGGTTAAAAAGAATTTTGGTGTTCGGCGTTGAACATTCCTATACCCTAATCCCCGACATCTCGTAATCTCGCCACGTGCCCCTAGCCCTTCGGTGTTTGGGGTTCAACGATTCTCATCGAGCATTCCTTTTTGCCACACTATTCCAAACTATCAAACTCTCAATATCTCGCCATGTGGCCTTCGCCCTTCGATGATCGACATTCAGTGATTTGTGTTGGATGTTCCTAAATCATACCACACCCTTCATCTTCTGAACTCCAAAGCTATCCAAACTCTCAGACTTCTGGACACGTCACTAGCCATGTAGGCTAGGTGGCCACGAACCATAAATTGACACGTGGTGAGGGTCAAGGGGTGACACATGTCCTTAATAGGTGGTGACACATGTCATGCTCTAACGTGCACAATGGGTATGTAAATCATCCAAAACTCGGTGACACGTGGCATGCGTAAAGTGAGTCCATGTCACCCGAGATGACATCAGCGAGCCACGTCATCATAGATTGATAACTACTTGGTCATTCAATCTAATAGTCTGCAAGATTCCACATAGATCCATAGATCTATGGTTCTCATCAGGCTCCAGGTTCGACACTTGTTGAATCCTCTTGACACATCCCCCGAAGAGCTAAGTCTCTGAATTACAGGATTTTGTGCCACGTGTCATTTTCGAACCCACACTTGCGTTGGGTTCACAATCCTTTTGTCCTTCCTTGGATGAAGCTCCAGATTAAGCTTCCAACAACTAGCCTTCTGATGTCCACTCTTGTTGCAAAAAGTGCACTGAGTTTTTGGCATCCAGACCTGTTTACCCTTCTCTTTCTTCCATTGTGGAGTTGAATCTTTATGTTGTGTTTCCTTCCTGCTCGACATAGGTCTCCTGTAAAAAGTTTGTCTATTCCAACACTTGGCAACAAAATGCTTAGGTGAATGACAGTAAGTACATGGATAATTATTCCACAAGTTTCGGTTTACTTGATTATGCTTATTATAATTAAAAGGAGAATTGCTAAAAACATGACCATTATACCTTCCATGCTAATCTTCACTTTTCTTTGGAGATAACTTGCATTCAATACCACAATCCTTGAGTGATACACCATTTCCCTTCGTGAAGTGTTCCTGCAATGTCTTAAACTGGCTATTTGAAGCATTACTTGCTTCCAAAGTTTTGGAACCAATATTGGAGGATGCTCCAAGCTCCACTTCACCACATCCAAATCCGAAATATCATGGCCTTTCCAAAACCTCAATGGGATTAACAATGCCTTGGCCCTCAATTCCAAGGCCCTTTCCTTCATAACCCATCTTGGTTATCAATCTGAAACCTATACCTCTTGTATGTTTTTCAAATGCACCACAACCATCTTGATAGGAACAAGGAGAATTTGATGAATGAACTTCACTGCATACCTCAGAGTTGTTTTCTGAAATAGATATAGAAGGCACTTCCTTCAATCCCTCTTTGCCTTTGTTGTTCTTTGAAGCTTTCAATTGAACCGAGCTCTTTCGTTCCAAGTAGTCTTCATACAAAACTTTCACCATCTCAGCCATGAAAAACACCGAATTTCTGAATTCCTTCTCATCTTGAGAAAGTCCTCCTGTAGATGCCATTTTCTCCCTTGAGATGAAGTCTTCCCTGGTTAACATGCAAAACTCAAATTCCAAATGTCAACTAGCTCTGATACCACTTGATCCGAAAAGATCTTTTACACGACTATGGTTGAGTTATTATGCATGCATTGAATAACCAATTAGGAAGCCTAAAGAAAGAGGAAGAAGATAAGAGAAGTTATCACAACCATATAAACATGTGAAGATCTGAAATGAAGCAATAAACAACAACAAACCATAATGCAAATGTGATAACGGAGTTCAACAATCTCACCTACGTCTCCGGGCCTTGTCTCAGTGGGATTTTCTTATTTCTATTCGAAGCTTTACAAGTACATCATGATAGCGCCAAAAGGTTACAACAATGAGCTGGTCATGTTCTACCAGATCTCATGAACCCATCAAAACTAACGACACCCAAATTGGATGGACGAGGCTCCTAGAAATGGCCCGCAAAGGTACGCTCCTCAATAGTTCCCCTGCATAACAATGGCCTTTGGCTCAACAATCCGGCATCATAAACCTGTTCTAAATCACCACTGATCTCTCTCCATGGACGCAAGAAGGCCTAGTTTATATAGGCCTGAATTTGGTAACCATCTCCCAACTTCCTCCCAATATCTGGCTTCAAAAAGGACCCAATATCCCCCAATATTGGCCAAACATCTTCAATAACAGGCATAAAATCAATAAAATCCATAAATATATTGTAAAACCCCACTTTATAACTATAATTCGGGCTAAGCCACTTTTCCATGGCGCGTGCCCCCCTAAATATGGTCATATGGCCAAGCACCAGCCCCCTCGGGGTTGTGCGCTAGCCTTCAGCCCACAAATCCCTGGTCGCATGACGCTTCACAATAGGACCGAGCCCCGGACTCTTCGCACTAACAACTGAAACGAGACGTAGGTCATATGGCACTCTCATAGGATCGGGAGCTATGCATGTTCCACGTGCTAACTACCACCACACGCTAACAACCAACACATATTCCAGGACATATGGGATACGCCCATAATCTGGGGGGTTGGTGCTTAACAAACTACACCTGTATGCTATTGGAATGAAGCGCCCTCCATATAGACTGTGGGCATGTGGAGTGGTAAACCCACGGGCTGGGACTAGACCCCAGCCCCTTCCGCCTCCAATTAACACATATTTGCACTTTAAATATTACATTTCAAACTTGTAATAACAAGCCCCATCATAGCGAAATGGAATCTGACTTCCCCCCAAGGCATTTCCTCCCGTCGGAGGTCCCGAGTTTGAATCATGCGAACTCCAAAATTTTTTCATAAATTGAATGACCAACCATGGGGTACCACATGGCAGCCCAAGTCTGGGCCACATGGCACCACCCTATTCATCTAAAATATCTGCCACTTGAACACAAGATTGGTCCAAGTCTTATGCCCAGTCACCAACCTACCACATCAACACGCCTACCACATGTCTTCCCTGTAAACATCGTACCTGCCAACTGTATGCCCTGTTAGCACCATACCCTACCACGTGTCACCGTATGGTAGGGCCAAGTGGCATATGTATGAGCATGCCAAGTGTCATCCTTCTAGTGGTGACATGTGTCACTTCCTGGTTGGTCCATGTCAGTTGTACGAAATCTACCAATTGTGTTGCCACGTCAGCTGTATGGCCATATGACCTCTACAGTCAGCTTCCACGTGGCACTGTACGGACTATATGAACTATACAGTCGACATTTTTTTTACCTGTTTGGCAAAATGAACAGAACATGATATCAAGAGAATATGATGTTCGTTTGATCCTATTCAAGTTGCGTTGGGTTCGCATCGACGAGGCTCATGCACACGTCCATTTTGAAGCCATTCTGAGAACTTTGATTTTTAGGCCTTTTTGAGCCCCATCAAGCTCCTGGATCTGATTCTGGATCACTCTCTGTGGTGAGTATGGAAATTATACACACCATTGCCCCCAAACTATTGATTTCAAATGGATGAAAGAGTCCATGAATGCACAACGTCCTCTAGCGTCGCCTGCCCCCCAACATGCCCCACAACAGTATTTGCAGCAACCACCTCCGACCATTTTGCAAAACCCCATTCCACACCATGGTGTGATGAATACACAACAAGAGGTACACCCTGCTCCAGCCCAGATGGGGAAATATCAAAACCTAGGTCCCGCTCAACCTGGAAATCCAACCAATTGTAACGTCCTCCTTACCAAAGAAGAAGAGATTCTTCTGCAAACATGTGGTCGCCAATACGGTGGTCCCTCTGAATCCAACCTAACCACCTCATAAATGGCTCCAGCTATAGTCAGACAACCATTGATGATTCCACACCCTAACAATGAACCAAACCCTCATATACCCTATATGTCGTTACGACATAACGTACATAACCCTCATGCTAGGGCAGCCCATAACTGTAGTCTAGTCTATGACTTATATCAATCTCCTGCAACCATGTCTGTATTGGAGGTCCTACAAACCTGTCCAACTCAACGGAAATCATTTCTTTCTGCCTTGGGGGCAGTCGACCCAATTGATACTAGACTCATCACCTTTGATCTAGATAGTGAAGAACCACGTCTCCTCGCCCTGGTATCTTTCCAAATACTAGTTAAGATACAGAACATCACAGTTCATCGGTGTATCATCGATGAAGGTGCATCCACATGCATCATGTCCAAAGTAGTATGGAAAAAACTCATCTCACCTGAGCTAGTACCATCCGCCATCACCCTGAGAGCTTATGACGATTGACCATCATCCCCTAAAGGTCTCTTTCAAAATGTCCCCATAGAACTTGGGGGAAAAACCATATTGATCAACATCGAAGTTATCGACACCCCACTTGATTACAATATCTTGTTCGAACGTAGCTACATGTATGCCATGAAGGTGGTGGCCTGTTATGTGTTTCGAACGATGATGTTCCCCCACAATGGGAAAATCGTCACCATCGACCAACTTACACATTACGAGCCTAACCATTCCGCCAACATTGATAACATTCTTCCTCTTGTCCACACTAACTCAGATGCTTTTTTGGTCATCGACATGGGTCCCAGAATTTTCAAAGACCCATCCTTGATGGGGGAATATCATGGAGCACCACATCTCCTACACCCTTCAAAACAAGTGTGTGTAGTATCTTCTAATGGAACAAAGAATGGAGACAATACTCCTCCCACTGAGGCTCCTCCCCACATTGAGGTTCCACCAGTTGGAGAACTATTACCTTAGGAGCTTCCTGAACTCCCCACTGCACCACTTATCCCATATTACCCCCCCCTCCAGGGGAAAATCCTAGTTTGGGAGACAGTCCCCCAAGACATTACCAAATTCCCTTTTTCTACCTCCCACTTGGAGTCCAAGCATTCAAGGTAGCTGCTACTCTCACCCTTCCTAACATGGTGCTTGCCATCCTTGTATGGTACCTTCATCCACCCACAAAGGGCCACAATAGTTCCTCAACCATCTCTCCCTCCTCAGACAGAGGGAATACTGATGCATATCCCAGTACAGGATCCTACCACACCACCCTCACCCCCAACTGTTGGCACCACTACCACTACTGGGGTAGATGAAAGAATAAAGATCCCACAACTCCACTTCCTCCCTGAGTTCAACCTCCTTGTGCACTATGCGAAAGAGAAGGACACCCCACTAATAGATTTCCTACTCTTACCGAGTTACACAATCTGATCCAGCTCCATAGAGAAACCACATTGCTCACCAATCTACCAAGTACATCCACTACTACTACGGAGTCCTCCACTGCCAGCAATAAAGGGTTGTGAACCAAATCCTCTTGTTCCATCTACTCAAAATATGGCCACTACACTCATCATTTCCCAACTCAACCTCAATTTTTCCAAACGTTAGCTACAGTACGCCAAACATCTCGGCCATAGCCCTCTCAGCCACTCCCTATTGAGGCTCACATTACTGATATTCGATATATTTCGTCATCAGTCCCCGAGCGAATGAGGTACCCCCCACAGTAACAAGACATTCACTATATGTCCAATGGTCCCTTGCACCCTGTACATGATATCCCATCTGCATCCTCGCCACTTGAGGACAATAACACTTACCCACTGATAGTTCCCCCTATCACCTCCCAGGATCCCCTGTATTCTCACATTTTTCACTACGACGAAGATATCCTAGAGGAACTCACTACCCCCAATTTCCCATGGAATGTGCTCCATCATTGAGAACTTTTCCTTTCAAAAGAGGCATTTCACCCTCCTGTCCAATCCTCCATGTGCACAATCGAAACCAAGGATTTTATTCCCTTGGGGCATATAGATTGGTTCAACAACCCTATCCTTACACCAAATGCTTTTGAAGAAGGCAAAATGGCCAACATCTCCCCCACCATCAAAATTGAAATTTCCATTCAACCAAGAATCATAGAAGAAATCACCATTGGTGCCACATGATCCCCTAAAGAACTTATTGCTTACAAATCTCTCTTCCAGGAATACTGGGATATTTTTTCCTGGTTGTATACGAAGATGCCCGGCCTCAATCCGTCTATAGTCGAACATCGAATCGACACTTGGACAGATGTCACCTCGGTTCATCAAAATAAACGCCCCCTTCACCATCCAAAGATGCAGCTATCAAAGCCGAAATTGACAAGTTACGCATTGTTGGGTTCATTTACCCCATTCTGTACACTTCGTGGGTCTCCAACCCCATCCCTGTTAACAAAAAAATGGAACTATTCGCATCTACACCGAATTTCGCGATCTCAACCACGCTTGTCCCAAAGACAACTTTCCAACCCCTTTCATCGACCAAATTATTGATGATTTTGTTGACCACGAGGCATTGTCCTTTATGGATGGGTTCTCCGGATACAATAAAATCCAAATCCATCCAACAGATCAGTATAAAACCGCTTTTACTACCCCTTGGGGTACTTTTTCTTATCACGTCATGCTGTTCGGACTCAAGAATGCAGGTGCTACATTCCAACGGGCCATGACCTATGTTTTCCATGATCTTGCTCGCATTATCCTTGCTTATTTGGATGACCTCACTGCTCGATCCAAAAAGCGAACTCAACATTTATATGACTTATGCATCGTTTTCCAACGATGTCGCCAATACAATATCCACTTGAACCCTCTGAAGTGCGTATTTTGTGTCACTATCAGATGCCTCCTTGGGTTCATTTTCTCTCAACATGGAATCACGATAGACCCCCTCAAGGTCCAACCTATCACAGAAATTCCACCACCTAGTAATTTATGCCAACTGCAAAGCCTACAAGGAAAATCCAACTTTCTATGTCACTTCATCCTAGATTACGCCACTTGTGTGCATGGTTTTCTCCTCTTACTGCATCATGATATCCCATTTCGATGGGACGAACATGCTCAAACAACTTTTGATGATTTGAAAGATGCCCTATCCAATGCCCCTTTGATTAGTCCCCCAAACTATGGTCATGATTACATCCTTTACTTGTTATCCTCAGTTGTCTCAGTAGTAGGAGTCCTCATCCAATTAGGGGATGACGGGCATGAACATGTCATTTACTAAATTAGTAAAAACCTTTTAGGGCCACCCTTGAAATACAATCATGATGAGAAAATGGCATTAGCATTTGTCCTCGCAGTCCAAAAAATTGCGACACTATATTTTTCTTCGAACTACCAAGGTCGTAGCAGACTCCAACCCCATGTAGTACTTGCTTAGTCCACGAGAAATTAATGGAAAATTTTCCTGATGGATCGTTATCCTTCAGGAATATGACCTAGAGTTCTCAACTCCCAAAAGAAAGAAATCTCTTGTACTAGCCGAACTCATTACGGGTTTTCCCTCAGATGCAAAAGCCTCCCCCATCAATGAGGATTTCCCTAACGAACACCTCTTCTTCATCCTCTTTGATGACCACTGGTACGACGACCTCCTTGTCTACCTTCAGACATAGAAGTTTGGGTGTCATCTCTCTCAAAATGATTGTCGATGCATTTGCCATCAGGCCCCTTGATACCTCCTCATCGAAGACGTTCTCTATCGACGTGTGGTCGACACCATTCTTCGGCGGTGTCTTACCATTGACAAAGATGACAAATTATTGAACTATTTCCACAACGACGCTTGCGATATTCACCTCTCGGGTATTTCCACCGCCCAAAAAATCATTCGAGTAGGGTACTTCTGGCCCACTTTGTTTCATGACTGTATCCACGCTTTCAAGCGATGCAAAAAATTCCAGCATTATGCAAACAAATCATGAGTGCCACCAACCCTTCTACATCCAATCATCACAACCGACCCCTTCTATAAATGGGGCATAAACTTCATGAATTTCCATCCTCCATCCAATAATGGACACAAGTACATTTTCATGGCCGTCGATTACTTTACCAAATGGGCCAAAGACATGCCCACTTTCAATACACCGCTGACACAGTAGCACATTTTTTCTTTAACCACATCATTACTCGGTTCAGAGTCCCACTACAGTTAGTGTTCAACCATAGTAAACATTTTGAGAATGAGATCTTTGCAGAAATATCCTCAAAATTAGGCTTCTCCATGAGTTTGACTCCCCATACTACCCTCAGTCCAATGGACAAGTCGAGGATGTTAACAAAGTCCTCAAAACCATGCTACAACGTACCGTCAACAAACATAAGACCAACTGGCTTCATATGTTGTTTTCTGCATTATGGGCTTATTGCATGACATTCAAAACTGCCACCGGTTTTACACCGTTCCACCTAGTTCATGGGATAGAAGCCACTCTCCCCATCGAATGCGAAATCCCCACATTACGCACTGCCATTGAGCTATTACCCGATACTGCTCCAATCGAGCAATACCTGCTGAACTTAGATTCGCTTGATGAAGATTGTCGATCTTCATTACAAAACAATGATGCATCTCAAAAATGGTCCAAAGCCACCTTCGACAGCCATGTCAACCTTCTCTCATTTAACAAAGGGGATCTCGTGTTAGCCTACGATATTGCCCATGATACCCTCAACCATGGGAAATTCGAGTCATTATGGCATGGAACCTACATCATCCAACACTACCTCACTAAAGGTGCCTACATCTTGGCCTCTCCAGAAGGCCACCCTCTCAAATAACTCGTCAACGGGTTGTACTTAAAGAAGCTTTACACCTGAGCGTAGCCATCCTACCTTAGGATTTTCTTTGTACACATTTGTAGAGTTTTTATTCTTATTTCCACCACCACTCCTCATGTATGATATATAATCCACTTTATTTATAAATGCATCATCCATCAACTTACCACATTGGTTACACTAACATTTCCAGCCGTTGGACCCAGAATCTCGCTTCGGTCGCTTGGGCCCTCTACACTCCCTTACATGTCCTGCTCCACTCTAGTGGAATATGTTTGGGCTCAAACACCAACAACCAAGCCGATTACGATGCTGCCATTGGTCTCCTTGCTGAGGCCAGTCACTGCCACATTCATCACCTTAGCGTTCTATTATATTCCCATCTTGTCATCCTGCAGCTCAACAATGTATATCATGTTCATGATCCTTGCCTCTTTCGCAAATACCTGCAAATTAGACTATTATCTCGCAACTTTGATTCAATCACATTTACATATATTCCAAGACAACTTAATCAAGTAGCAGATAACATGGCTAACCTAGTATTAGATTGGCATTTATCACATTAAACATCATTTTATACATAAGCATCATACATTTGTCACAACACATAAAAATGAAATCATACATAAAAATCATAACACATCGATACATGAATGATACAAAAAATATATCCATATATATATATATATATATATATATATATATAATCAAGTGTCATCAATGTTTACAAAAAATACATATACAATCGCCTATAGGCTAGTGAATCCCCCCACCCCTATAGGTACAAAAATGGGTATTAACTACCCTATACAAAAAAGGGCTCCCAAGCTCGTACATACACAACCGACACTCACAGAGCCCCTAGAGATCCCCCCCAAGTCCTTTGTCAGCTGGAGGCACCCCACCAGCTGGGGGCCCTCCACGTCTAGGAGGCATACGACCAGTCATTGATGCCCCCACTATTTCCGCTAGATGGATCAGGATTTGAAACTCTGTCGGTACGCCCACACACTACTCCAAGACCTCCTTGTCCTAGATATGGGCCTACATTCCCTCGGGTATGCCCTGTAAAACCCGCTCGACGCATCAATGCAGGTCCTCCAACATCACTCCGACCTCTTCATATGGCTCAGGCACTGGTCGAGCACCAATGTCATCTTGTCACCACCTTTATCCCTCCCTCGACTTTGCAGGCATTGGTAACACTAGTCGTCGATGAGTTGGCTCCCCGACCACCTCTGCCTCTTGGCCTCAGGGTCCCACATCTGCAAAACAACACCAGAGATAGTGTCAACATCCATATATACATATATAATAAATTCTATCTATCGAAATCAAAAAACATAAGAACATAATACAAATATATACCTCGTTGATCCCAGTCCTCCTCAAGAGGAAACATCATATATGGGTCATGACGGTAGTCCATACCCACGTATGGATACCTCAGCATCACCTATGGCATCTGTCGCCACACTCGCACCACCGTGGTCATGAAATAGTGGCCACCCACTCCACCTCTATGTCTGGCCAACACATGGTCCCACCACATTAGTCGTGACTCTCATTGCCCCGTGGGCTCAAGCAGAATCCTCGAGCACAACATAGGCACCCTCTCAAGAAACTAGGCCACCAAAATCAACCCGAAAGCGAAGTCACCAGAGTCAGATATCTGACACCGGTTCACCTGTCCCATCATCTTGGTGTGCAGAAGCACACCCCAAGAAAAAAGTCCCCATCGAGGACCCAATCCACTACTCTTAGCTAACCCCTAGTTATCCGCTGAGTCCCCAAGGATCCGCAGATCCTCACCACCATAGAGAAAATGCACTTTGTCAAAAGATCATCTATCACCTCAATAGGAATGACCGAACTCGACATTGGGTTCGGCCCCGTGCAGTGATGAGCTGCCAAGTCACCCACTCGATCCTCCCCCGACAACTTGGGATTGATAGGAAGGTCCATCCCATGGAATGGGAGCCTCGTCAAGAAATACACATCCTTGGTGGCCGAGAATGTCATTTGTTTCCCTCTAATTATGAAGCACTTCAAATCAGTGCTCCACATCCCAATCAGATACTGAAGCAGGAACTCCTGCGACCATATTAGAGGGAAGTCGAAGAACTTGAGCAACCTGTAGGCTGCCAAGTATCTCATAACACCCAGTTATGCTCTCACTGCCTCCCATAGATGGTCCCAATCCCTCTCTATCCAGTGCACTGGCATTGTTCTCTTGGAGTCTGCTGATCACCTGCATCCACACAAAAAAATTGGATCAACCACACATTGTGCACTGGAAAATGGTTTATACCCGCGCACATATGCATGGGTATTCCTCTTTTTCCCATGCACTAGTGGGCCCCTACCTAACAAATCCCATGTATGACCCTCTATACAGTCCCTACCTACAAATTAAGAATTTCACAATATGCAGGAGGATAGGACCACTAACCTGTCTCTCGCCACTCCTGGATTGGTAGCCTCATGCTCCCGCAATCTCCAAATCTCCTCAGAGAAATCTCGTCAATTCAGCTATAGTGACAAGTACAAATGAGGTGGCATTGTGGGCCCACCAGCCATATATAGCCCCTTTTTCCCAACTTCCACACTCTGTTACAAGAGCCCAAATCCTTTGTTTTTCGATCCGTTCTCAACCACGGGATCTTGATCCCACCAGCTACACATTCACATTCCTCGGGTCATCATCTGCACATGGCCCTAGAGGGGAATTTTTCTCACAACACATTCAGGTATGCATGCTCATGTTCAATTATATCAAATAGTTGTTATATGTTCTTTATCATCATATATTGTTCGCGTCGAGTATTTGGTTTTCATGTGTGCAGGTACTTGTTTCACAAGCTTACAACCCCTTCAGGTATATGTTTGACACTAGCATGTAATTATTCACTCTATAAATCAATTGCATCTCCCAGTCATACCCTCTGACATTTACCTTTAAGGTCCTTACATTCATCTCTACAGTACCTTTACCTCTACTGCATTTGGGTACTGTCACCTGGTAGCACTCTCCCCCACATGAGTTGTCCCATTCATAGTTCCCCTTGGCAACTCGACACTCATGCTTATTTCACCGCCTAGGGATGGGAGTCCTGATAGTCTTATGCACTTCCGAGAATGAACCCCATACTTCTTTTCATCATATTGCTAACTTTCCCAATGGACTCCCGGGTCATATCATCTCAGTTCTATTTATTGCATCTCCATAGTATCATTAGCCCTCCATCTCATCCACCATCAACTTGCCCATCTGCAGATTATCCTCCATGCATTTACCTAATACATAAACCCACCCACCACCATTTTTCTTTCTCCAACTTGCGCCCTATTAGACCAAGTCATCTTTCACTGGGGCACCCATTTCTATATCTGTATGATCAATCCAAATCATTATTTGTTTCTTTGGTAATTGTAAAAAGCCTTTGTTTCCAGCATATACTTATCTTTTTTCGTCGTCACCCTTGATGGCCTCCCTTTTTCTGGAAAAACAACCTGTGTCACCCTTGGTTGGGGCATCCACTCTCTTTTTATATTGACATCATTCATGAACCCTGAGTATCCCAATTCCATATACCCATGATATCCGATTTTGTTCACTTTGTTGGCCTCTGGCACAATTTAACCCCATATCTAGTCATCCCCCTAACACTAGATCTAGTTTTATGGTTGCTGCCAATCACCCTCCAAAATTCCCCAACCAAGGAAAATCTTGAGTCTTACAGAATCTTTACTTTGTTCATGTTACCCATTAGTACCTGATATCACCTATTACTCAGTGGATTTGACGAATCCATTTGCTTCTTGGAATCACGTCTCCCTTCATGTTGACATCAGCACAATTTCCAGAAGGGAAACAATATTCTGACTCTCATTACCTTTACAATGAGGAGTCTCGGACAACACAGAGATAATCATCATTGATTTCTGATTCCGTTGACCCCCATAACATTCGACTTCATTTACAACAGCAAACATTTACATAACAGTTGAAACTTAGAGCCAATCTGTGGTCAAAGATAGACCCAGTTGGCAAGCTTGATAGGACTTGAAAATCTTCATGGTATCATAGCTGAGGTGGCTGAACTTTTTAGCAATTTTGGACAGCACATGTGTTGGTTGTCATATACATCTTCTTGGCAGAATTTTGTGGACAACCATTGACTCATTCAGTGGTTGTTAGAGGGCATATTTTTGTAGAGGACAGTTGGGCAGTTTTGGCACTTTGTCATCAGTCTCTTTTCACATCTACGGAGTAGGAGTGAGGTTGATTTGACTTGACCTCTTTTCACAACTATTTTGTTAGGAGTGAGGTCAGATTACGTTTGTCTCTTTTCACACCTTTGTTGACAAGAGTGAGGCAACATTTTCCTTGGCAGTTTGAGCATCAGTTGGGGAGTGCAGTTTGGCAGACATGTCAGCATCTTAGATGCGAGTTGAGGACAGGCTAGTTGGGGCTAGCAATTGGTCGCCTTTGAAGGAGAGAATGGTCTTTGTCTTAGAGGACCTCAAGCTATGGGACATAGTCAAGACAACTGTTCCACCCATTCCTGTTACTGCTCCCATATTGGTGGCAGAGTTCAGGAAACGGAACAACAAGGCAAAGAGGACCATTTGTGATGTAATTTGTGATCATATCATACCCCACTTGATGGGAAAGACTTATGCAAATGAGATGTGGGCATCTCTATGTAATTTGTATGAGATATCCAATGAGAATCAGAAGATAGTTCTTCATGACCGACTCAGTGGCATTCACATGCTCAAGGATGAGTCAGTAAATTCATTCCTTGGTCACTACACTCAAATCAGAGACGAGCTTGCAGCCATCAGAGAGGTTTTGAACCTTAACTCTTTGGTGAGGCAAGCTATGAATAGCTTCACCAAACCGTGGGGTCCATTTGTATGTGGAATTGTTGCCAGGGAGGTCATGCTTACATGGGAGAGGATGTGGGATGACTTCGTCCAGGAGGAGATTAGGCTTGCAGCGGAAGCTTTTGGACAGCGACAGCAAAAACACCACCAGCCTGGTCAAGGTGATGAGGATCTTTCTCTTTGGACTGTTGCTGTCCTTATACACACTTGCAAACGTGAGCCAAGTCCTGCTCACTTAGTGTGTCCTTGGAAGCACAATGCCTAGGTTCAAAGCCCACACTGTCACTTTGGCTTGAACCTCTTCTATCTAGGCTCACTCCTAGGGAAGCCAAGGGGGGTAGTCCCTAGTTTCTAGATAAGATTTAGAGTTTAAGTTCTAGGAATTGATTTTAATTTGTTAAGGTTTTGGGGGAGTCTAACCTATGATGCTAAGGCAACAATGCAAGATACAATAGTTTATTATGTCAAGCAAAACCATTCCCTCGGTCAACTAATATTAGTGCCTAAGGTTGGGCAAGGGGTCGACTAGATGTAAGGGTGTTTAGTTACAAAATGATTACAAAGATTACAAAAGAATAGCTATTCTTCAAGATTGTTAGATACAAGTAATTACAATAAAGAATGTTAGTTACACAATGATACAATACAACAAGCTAACCACATTTGTTTAAATGTGCAGGATATTAAAGAAGATCAAGGCACAAGCATCACCAATACATCAAGCCCAAGCATGCCCCAATAACACTTACTCTATTAGACTGCCACTCAATGGCAACATCAACACTCAAATATTCACAAGGACACTTAGAAGATTTAGAAGCTTTCAAACACAAGTGTTCCACAATTATTAAGATACTTAGTTTATTACTCACAAAGCATTACTTATAGATGAGATTGGAAGATTAAGTTTATAAGTGATTAATCCTTTAAGATGAATTAGATTAAACCAAGGTTTATTTGCTTAGTGAGTTAAGGGTTTTTAAGATTTGAAAAGATTTTAATTACCCTTATTAGATGTTTAACCAAAAACATCCTCCCCCGATTTCCAAATGGCTGCTAGATGCTCAAGAAGTGAGGTAACGAGGCCTACCCTAGCTTCACAGGTCAACCCTAAGAATTCAGTTTTTACGGAAAGGACGTCGTGCGCTGTGAGACCGTCCCCGGCCTAGCACCTTCAGTTGCCCTCCTCAATCCCCATTTTAGATGGTGAAGATGGTGGTTCAAGGTACCCTATTAAGTCTTTAAGTTGATATATGAATTGGTTAGACTTTTAGATGTATTAGAGAGTGTTTTTATGACTTTTAGATGTCTTAAATTGGTGATTTTATGCCAAAACCGAAACTTATTGCAGCTCTATAAAGTGTGTTATTTAAGCATGAAAATGAAACACATCAACACATGTAAAAGATGTAAGAGCAAGCTGAATAACGATTTAGTTCATCACCATTCATTAGACCATGAAAGCTTGTTATGAAAAAATGATAATGCACAAGGGCAAGAACAACTTGCCAAAGAAAGAATGAAACTCAAGCTTATTACCACTTATCTTATGATTTAAAGCATTAAGTGTGAAAGATAAAGCTTGAAAACTTAGATATGTACCTACACTATCAAGATATCCAACGACACATTAACTTAAGTGAGATGGCAAGTGGCCTTTAAAAAAAGAAACGACATTAAAGAGAAAACCACTTATTATACCATTAAAGCATTAACCATTTAGTGTGTTAGATTAGATCATGTAAACAAGATAGATCTTAAGATGGATTAAAACATGCAAGTAGATTAGGCCCCAAAGGTTTAGATTAAAGATTGATGTGTGAATAGATCTAGATCTAGATGATTTTAACCATTAAAGCATGAAAAGATCATTAACACATTACTTATCTCTAGCCTTACAATTTTGGGGGTTTCTCTCCCAAGGTGTAGGCAATTATTAAACTTAGAAATGGCTTGAAATAGAAATGGAAAATCAAGATAAACTATTCAATGGCACAAGGTGGAGGCAAGCCTACCTTTATTGTGCCAAAGAGGTTGAGAGGAAAGTAAGCAACACAACTATCAACAATATGCTCACTAACCCTATGTACTAACTTAGAAGATGATTTATAAATGGAAAAACTTCAAAATAAAGCTAACCCTAATCTCACACGTGGGAGGTAGGTCGTACCAATTCTCCTCCCAGGCTATGAGCTAGCAAAACTAACTAAAAAAGTGAGTAAATTATGCACAAAGAGCTAGAAAATGAAAGAGGAAGGTTGAGATTTGTTACCCACTTGAAGAGAAGGGTCTTGGAGTGTTGTGTGGATGATTTTGGATAGCATAACCCCCTCAACCTATTACAAACCTGCAAAAACCAGCAAGCTATGCTTGCTGGAAAAGCTACACACAACCAACAATGTGAAGAAAAATTTATGTTTTTAGGGCAAAATTTTTTCTCAAGAAAAATCTATGATAAAAGCGGATTAAAGTGACCAATCTACTATGTTAGGCTAGCTGAAATAATATATGGAATGAACAACAATAAAATAATGAGAAAGAAAGAGTTTTTAGTGTGCTTTGAGGGAGGACTCTTCCTTGAGGCAATCCCAACAAAACCCTTGAAGCCAAACTGACAAAACTTGACAAGATAATATGCATACAAGAAGATAATATGGTTGAATATGCTAAAAAAATGAAATACTCGCACCTTATTAGCAAACCCACATATATAGATCTACAAGAACACTCGTTGTTAGATCTACCCAAGTAAAACACTTTACCCAAGAATCTACTCTATGCAACCATCATACCAAATTCACAATATTACCTCATGTGTAAGCAAGAACAAAAATACTTGTTGATCTTCCAATATCCTCCAAAGCTTCTCTTTTATTACTCAAAAATGGATCTTGGAGAAATACTTGCTCCAAAACCCTAAGAGCCAAAGAATGGATGAAAGATGGACAAGAAAGAGAAAGAGAGTGGTGAAAATCAAGCAGCACAACAATAGCTCAAGATATGGTGAGGAGGGAGTGAGAAAAGGGATCTATTTATACTTGGAGAGGAAAACCTACCTCTCTTGGATTAATTCCAAGTGTCCACCACCAAGCACAAGATGAGATCCCAAGGAGGGGGGCACACCATCTAGGGTTTGAGACTTGGATCAAGGAGGTGGATGGGTTATGAAGTGTGGGGATCAAGCAAAAGGGAAGTGGGAGGATAGTAAAGGTGTGCCAAGTGAGAGAAGGGGCCCCAACTCATTAAAATAATTTTTCTAGAATTTTCCACATGAAGGGGGGGGCGTAACTCTTCTAGGAGGGCACACCACATAGGGTTTTGGCAAGGAGTGGAAAGGAATAAATAAGAGGAAGGGAGTGGGGATGAGCTAGAGGGTGACGTGGAGGGTAAGGAAAGGCACACCACATGAGAGAGGGGTCCACCACCCCTTCCAAGTTCAAGTTACAATGTTTCATCAACAAGGGGGGCGTAAATCCCCTAGGGGGCATGAGGGTTTGAGTGATATGAGGGGGTGAGGGTGTTTAAAAGGTTAAAAGAATTTGGGTTGGGTATCTTTAGGCTAGGAAACCTCTCTCTATTCTTTCTCCACCTTTACATCATCCTTTTAACTCATTATTACAAAAATTACATTTTTTGCTATGTCATGGCCTAGCTATTAAAATTGTTGTTTTTGACTGACTGACACTCCTGGTGGACAAAACCATAGAAAAAGTTGTCCGAATGAGCTGAAACTTGGTCCAAGGGTGTAGGGGGCCTCATTCCATTTCTTTTGAGCACAAATACTGCTATCAAAATTCCAAGGACCTAGTTTTTACAATTTTTGCTTAAAAATAATTACCAATTAAATAATTAAGCCTCCAAACTTAGGGAAATTTAATTAAAAATTAATTAATTAAAAAAGACTAATCTAGACTCGATGGAATTCTACGAAACTTTCTAAGATTTCATACATGGTCATTTACATCATCCCTAAAAAATAGTCACCAGAGGATAATCCCATTAGAACGCCCTTCACCACTTTGGAGGAATTATTGCAAGTGTGAGGGAAAAACTCAAGGGAAATCAAGAAGGCTGACAAACCCAATTGATAACCTGAGGATAAAAAACCCTTGGTGAAAGGAAATCTCCCAATGAACCCATCCCAAGGTAAATAACCTAAATATGATCCATGCAGACCTATTACATTATTGACCCACGCAGGGGTGCGGAAATTCCAGTTACAAAAAGAAGTGTTGGGGCCAAAAATGCCCTGTAGAACCAAATAATCTTCGAAAAATGAGCATCTGATGATGCATCTATTCATGGCACATGGAGTTGACCCCTTAGTTGGAGAGGCGGTCAACATGGAAAAAGGGAAAGAAGAAGGTCGGCTGTGGGGTTCGACAGGGTCCCAAGTTTGGGGCCCCACCATAGGGGAGTGGAGGAGAGAGCAGCAGTGGTTAGAGCAGTTGTCAGAGGAGAGATATGAGCAAAGTGAAGTGCTTTGTTTGTAAGAAGTTCAGGCACTATGTTGGATAGTTCCCTAATAGGAAGAAGAAGAAGGGTGGTACTGCAGCTACAGCAGAGGAGGCAGATTTTCAGACACAGTTTCAGAGAGAGTGTGCTTTCATCATATGTTGCACTTCAGTTGAGATGACACCCAGTATCTGGCATATTGATAGCAGGGCTTCGAGCCATATGACTAGAGTTCGAGAGCACTTTACTGATCTCAGAGACACCGAGGTCAGGATAGATATTTCTCTTGGATATGACACATTGGTCAGAGTTGTTGGGATTGGCACAATTACCTTTCAGAGAGATAGCATGCCCACTTATATCGTTCAAGGACATTCTCTATGTCCCTGGGCTGAAGAAGAATTTGATTTTAGTTTTCACCCTCCAGGATAGAGGTCTTGAGGTGACATTCAGAGGCACCGAGGTACTCATTCATCCTTGGGGGTCATCACTTTCCTCCGGACAGGTGATTGGAATGAGGGATGGGAAACTATTCAGATTGTTTTTTTAGCCACTTCATGCATTGACAGCGAGCAACGACAACAACAAACAGAATTATGATTTATGGCATCGTAGGATGGCCCACCTACATCATGGATCTCTAGGAGGACTAAGAGAGGTTGTGATCGGAGTGCCACAAATCAGTATAGAGCATCAGGATGTTCTTAGAGGGTGTGCGCTTGGTAAGTTTATCAGGGCATCATTCCCCGACAGTGACACCAGGTCAGCTGGGATACTGGATTTAGTACAGATGGACATGTGGTAGCTTTTGAGGCATAATGTTTCACTTTGGAGGCCTAGCGCTCCATGGAGGGGCCTAATGTCACCCTAGGAGAGGCCTGACATCATCCCTAAAAGACAAAATTATGGTTTTTATTGTCAATTTTATGTAAAACTAGGTTTTTGATGTAAACTGGCCATGTCGGCCTTTTTTGACCTAAAATGTAATTAAAGGTCACTTGTATTGTATAAATAGAGAGTTAAGACTCATTTTTTCATCATTTTTCACTCACACAAGTGTGAGGTCTGAAATTCAACCTCTTTTAAGGCTTAGTGGCTTAAATAAGTGATGCACAACTCTTGGAGGAAGCTTATCTTGGTGTATTTTTGAATTTTCATTGTGGAAAGTCTTCAACTAGGGTTTGTGGTTAGATTATTGTTGATGAAGTAAGTAGAAATCTACAATCTTTCTTTATTTTGAATGGTTATGGTGCATTTACTAGTTCATTTACAAGATTATGAAATTGCTAGTGTGAAACCCTAGGAGAAAAGCACATGTTATTGTCCTTTTCTTTATAACTCTTCACCTACTTGATTTTTCTAGAAGAAACCTCCCTTGAAGGATATACTAGAGCCCTACCTTAGTAGCATTCTAGTATCATCGCTTCATTAATCCTCATACTTTTA
Source organism: Picea glauca (assembly GCA_000966675.3). Taxonomy (NCBI): domain Eukaryota; kingdom Viridiplantae; phylum Streptophyta; class Pinopsida; order Pinales; family Pinaceae; genus Picea; species Picea glauca. Next base: position 243,841 of record JZKD02S1016727.1, on the reverse strand, counting down.
TTTCAAGCTTGACCTAAAGAAGAAGGAAATCACTAGGGCCTAGGGTTACCTACTTCCTAGAATCTTTTCCTTCTAGGGTTTTGGATATTGAGGCCTTAGGTTACTAACACCTCAATCATCCTCCCTTTTCCTTTAGCTCACCTATTATCATTTTTTGTTTCCCTCTAAGAATTGTCGCTGCAACATTTACTCCATTTACCCTAAAAGGCACTAGTTCATTCCTTGCAAGTGATTGATTGACTAAAACAACTCTTAAACCATCTACTTTAAGACCTTTACTAACCATTCTAACTTTATATTAGACTAACCTACTAACTAATTTGTTGTTGTTGCAAAATATTGCTACAACCATCTATAAAAACAACAAATTCATCTTAAAAGCAAGTTTTAAAGTTGATTATACATTGCCATCATTGCTTCTGACAATTACTAGCATTTTGTCAAGTTTATGTTATTATTTCTGATCATTTTTGAAGCTCTATTGAGGCATAATTGTGAATCTATTGATAGATATACATTGTTGTTATAAATACTTCTGTTGCTTCAACTTTTATATTAGTTTGTTCTTTTTATCAAAGTCTATGTTTTATGAAGCACTAACATCATATGGTACTTGCAAATAGTATTTTTCTTGTTGTCGTGTTCTGGGCATGTACATTTAAATATTACTTTGCTTCATCTCATTAAAACCTTTGGAACTTTGATCAGGGTGACCTGTGAGAGGGGTGGGACTTTCTTGATACTCTTACCTTAGCCTTATGAAACCCCCAAGTCACTGGGGACATCTCCCCTAGGGTACTACTCCTAAAGAGAAAGAGGTGCCTTGTTTAGGTGACAATGACAGGAAAACCTCCCGTTACGCCAATTTAATGTTCACTTGCCTTTGGCCTTTGGGAAAGTACAAATTGCGCGATAACAATGCCCAAGTGGGTGAAAAAGAAAGCATGTAAATGACTTGGAAATAAAAATGGATCATAGCCACACAACCTTGTCTTAAGGACAAGTGGGGCAAACAAGAAAATAAAACAATGCTGAAATAAAATTCTAACAACTAGCCATACGATTTAGCATGGTTGGCTTGGCCAAACACTATGTTAGGTGTAGGCAAAAAATAAAAAATAACTTGTTCATTTAGGTTTCTGTGGTGAGAAATTTGTTCAGAATTTGTCAGAAGAACCACAGTGTTATTGACAGCTTGTCAATAACACTATGGTTCTTCCGACAAATTCTGAAAAAATAACTTACAGAAATTTAAAAAAATTAGAGAAGTGCAAGCCCAAGAGACTCTCTTTGGGCTTGCTTATAATGAAGGAAAGAGGAAAAAGTGTTGGGAATATGTTAGCCCAACTTAGAAGGTTATTATTTGACTTGTAGGTGCCTCAAATGGGATGTAGAACCACCTTTATGTCACCAACCTGCAAAAAACCAGCAAGCAAAAGCTGGCTGGAAAAGCTGCAAAATGTGACAAAAACTCAAAAAAAATTTGTTAGTAGCAATAGAAAATTTCTACAGAAAAAATCAGCAAATAATAATGAATTAAAAGACTTATTCTAAGGGGTTAGAATGCTCAAAAAACTTATGGAAATGTACAAAAATAAAATGCAGAAAATTCAGAGGCTCAAGTTGGGTGAGGAAGACAAGTTTCCAAATTTGAAACAAGTCTTTCAAACCCTTGAAGTGACCTACAAATATTTGTGAAGCAAACTACAAAAATAGAGAAAAGGGTGAGTAGATCTACAAGAGAATAAAAAATACTTTGCAAATCTATAAAATACTCACTTAGATCTACAATAATACTATTATAAATCTACCCAAGCAAAATACTTTGCTTGGGATCTCTACTCTAGATTTGAAAAAAATGGATACAAAAATGAAAAACCAAGCAATATCACCTCCAATCAAGATGCACCAAGAATACTCGTAACACATCATTTGTCCTCCAAAGCTTTCTTTATTGATATGGAAATGTAATGTTCCCAAGCCAATTTTTTCGCTGGGAACACTAACTGCTCACTGTTAATTGTTGTGTGTGTGTTTGTTTGCAGGTTTACTCTTGGAGTGGTGTCTTAGGGTTTGTAGATTTAGTCACTAAGCACATGGACATATAGATCTAAAGATGCAACATATGGAAATACAAGAGATAACCAGAAACATTTGATATGGAACCAAATAGCATAGATATGACCTTTATTTAGATAAATATGAGAGAACCTGATACAATAAGACTACATATTTGGAATAACATCAGATAGATCCTCAAACTAGAATATGAGCTACTACAAAATTCTTAGGGTAAGATGATATAAGCCTCCAAAGGCTGGATACAAGATGAATCAGGGCCAAGTCCAAACCCCCCTGGCTGAAGATACGCTCTCCTGAATAGCTGTGAATATCCAATATTTCGTCCTAGCTGCTGGAAGCCTCCAAATGGCACCAAGATTTGTAAAATGATAGATCAGGGCAAGTAGAATCCCCTCCTGAAGTCTCAAGACGAAATGTCAAAGTCCACTCCTCCAAATGTTGAATCCTCAAGTAAAACTGTGCCCTCCTAAATATTGCCAAGACCCAATATTTCGGCCCTGTTGAAGGAGACCTCCAATCACTATGAAACTCTCCAGAATGATAGATCAGGCCAGGGTGAACCTCCTGGTGAAGTCTCAAGGTGAGATCTAAAGTTTTACTCCTCCAAACTGAGTATATCTAATTCTCAATAGCAGCCTCCTTCTCTCCAAATCATGCCAATGCTCTAGGAAATCAACTGGCTAGTATAACTCTGTCAAAATTCACTAGAGATGATGACCAAGGCCCTGCAAAGAAAACCCAAGTGCTCAAATCTGCAAAATCCCTCTCATTCTCCTAGATCGAATCCTCCTTCAACCAATGATGCACCCCCTTGCTGGAAACCCTACAAGTCACACCCTGTTGATTCCATGAATAGAAGATAGTACCGGTAGCTGAAGTAGAATGGTGTGGGTGGAGTATTGCATCCTCGAGAGCAAGCTTTGAACAAGATAGGTGGAATCTTTCACCACCGAGTTGTTCTCTAGGGTTTGTATTCTCAAAACCCTCAAAACTGTTGTGCTCTAGAGCCCAAAAGAAAAATTCAATAATCATCCAAAGTGACTAAGAGGTGCGCCCTTGCCTTTCATTTATACCTCCAATCTACTTCTCTGTTGAGTTAGTTAACCCTTAGGGTTAACTCCTAACTCAACCTCACATGTTCTATTTCTTCATTGAGTTACTCTATCTTTTCCAAGTCAACTTAATGCTATAACGTTGAGTTTAGTTGACTTCTCCCCATAGTGCATGAGACTATAGTCTAGTGGGGATGACTAGACTATTGAGTCTCTCTAACCCTCTTCATCAAGAGGTGGGGGACATTGTTAAAATAATGTAACTGCAAAGTGTATTCTTATTATTATTTGATATATTATTCATTGGATCAATCCCCATTGTGGATTGATCATGTCGGCTATTGTATAAGGAACAAATCCCCTTTTGTGGATTGGTCATAATGTGATTGTAAAAGGAAAAAGAAGAAGTCTGCCCCATAATATATCAAGAGGCCCATAAATATAATAAAGGTGGTTATAACCACCCAGTTTGAGAAGTTGGCCCTGCCAGTGAAGAGACACTTCACACGTGCCAGATTTGTATAAATAAGGAGGCTAGCGCCTCACCTAGACACACTCCTCACTTGCTCATTGAGAAACAAGTTTCGAAACTATAGTTGGAGAAGGAGAGAGAGTGGCACATATTTTGGGAGAGGATCTTCTTTATCAGTTTAATTTATCTCTTGGCATTGTATTGGCTATCTATAATAAGGAAGTTTTGCTGGGTTTTCTTCCCCTAGAGGGTTTCCCAGGATAAATGTTGTGTCTCTTGTGATTGTGTATTTCTCAGTGATCTTGTGTTATGCTATTGTTATCTATTGAAATGCAAAGAACTATAATAATGGCTTAAACATTAACATGGTATCAGAGCCAAGCTAAAGAGAACATCTTTCGCAAGAGAAAAGTGAAAAACGTCACTATCGTCATACATGCAAATTAGGGATTCTTGTTGGTGAGGTATTTCAGCCCTAAAACCATCTAGAAAAGTGTGCCCTCCCTCAAGGATCATTTTGGCACTTTCAGCGCACCTTTTCAGTGGCTAGATCTCCCGGAAAGTGAAACCCTAGTTTTCACAAAGTATCAGAAAACCAGAAGCACCAGTCCAGAAATCCACAGATCAAGTTTGGAGGGGTAAAAGTTGGATTTTCAAAAATCTGACTGCACCAGCTTACTGGCCTCAACTCAGCGCATCTATCCCATGGATCAGAATTTCAAATTTTGAAGTTTGAAAAATTAGGGTTTCCTCGCAAAACCCTAAGTTGCAGTTGTAGTCTCAGAACTAGTTGCAATTACAGTATCAGTTGCAGTTGCAGCCGTAGTACCAGTTGCAAATCACCCTTGAAGTTTTTAAGAGTTGGTAATGATTACTGTTGCTTCCATATGGTATTAGATGGATTAAAAGTTGATATCATAGAACTTATCCTCTAACCCAACCTTCTGTCAAGATAGAATATTGTCTTAGTACAGAAGACAGGTTGAAGAAAGCACTCGTCATATTGAGTGAAGGAGACTTGAAAGAAAAGCAAGCACTCATTCTTGAGGACAAGACTTTAGGTTTGATTAATCAAGTTAATAAGATTCAAAGGTACACATGACAAGTTGATGACTATAGTTGAGATAGCAGTCTTTGTAAAGTATCATACTTGATAGCATGTGAGCATATAGAGGCAAATGCTTAATGTAATCATTTGTCTGATACAACTAACACTTCCTCTAGGAAGAATCTTGTGTGTTAGTTCCATGCTGCCATGAAGGAATGTTTGATCACAACACTATGAGAGTGTTGACCTCATTTCGTATTGTATTCCTTACCTTTAATATTTGCTTCAGACAAACTACAAGTGATGGCTCTAAAGGAGCTATTTTGATGATTGTTCGTGCTATTGCTTTATATTATCAAAAATATATTATTCTTGCTTGTTGTTTTGTTGACCTTGCTCCATGTCATAAGTAATAACCTTGAGGAAGCTATAGTGAAGGTTGCAGAAGGCAACATGCTAAAGGAGAAACCATAAATGAAGCAATCATCATTGGAAGTGAAGAAAATGGCTTGTATAAGCTAAAGGGTCACTCAG
>JZKD02S1016727.1:213970-234906 GCA_000966675.3 Picea glauca | reverse complement strand
AGAAGCTGTGACGTAAAGCCAGTCTAGTATCTTGCTTTCATCTTGAGTGCTCTGACGTAAAGCAAGACGTTGAGATGAGACCAGTACTGTGCTTCCAGCTTGAGAAGTTGTGACGTAAAGCCAGTCTAGTATCTTGCTTCCAACTTGATTGCTGTGACGTAAAGCAAGACGAGTACTGAGCTTCCAGACTTACAGTTGTGACATAAAGCCAGTCCTATATTATGATGAGCCAGCCTCGTGCTATGATGATGATGATGTATTAGTTTTATACTAATACATATTAATGCAAATGATGATTGCATTTCTTTGAGAATGACAATGTTGTCGATGAAGAAAACTTCCGATGATTTATAGATACGCCAGTCAATGTTCCAAGATGATATTGATGATGTTGTCCTCTCACCCACTTTATGTTGTTGATGATGTTATCCTCTCTCTCTCGCATAATGCTATTGAAGAATACCCTTCTTGTTAAGGGGGAGTGTTAAAATAATGTAACTACAAAGTGTGTTCTTATTATTATTTGATATATTATTCATTGGATCAATCCCCATTGTGGATTGATCATGTCGGCTATTGTATAAGGACCAAATCCCCTTTTTTGGATTGGTCATAATGTAATTGTAAAAGGAAAAAGAAGAAGTCAGCCCCATAATATATCAAGAGGCCCAGAAATATAATAAAGGTGGTTATAACCACCCAGTTTGAGAAGTCGGCCCTGCCAGTGAGAGACACTTCACACGTGCTAGATTTGTATAAATAAGGAGGCTAGCACCTCACTTAGACACACTCCTCACTTGCTCATTGAGAGACAAGTTTCAGAACTACAGTTGGAGAAGAAGGAGAGAGAGTGGCGCATCTTTTGGGAGATGATATTCTATATTAGTTTAAGTTATATCTTGGCATTGTATTGGCTATCTATAATAAGGAAGTTTTGCTGGGTTTTCTTCCCCTAGAGGGTTTCCTAGGATAAATGTTGTGTCTCTTGTGATTGTGTATTTCTTAGTGATCTTGTGTTATGTTATTGTTATCTATTGAAATGAAAAGAACTATAATAATGGCTTAAACATTAACAAAAATTATAGGTAAAGATTGTTGCAAATACTTGCAACAAGCTTCTCACCAAAAACTAGAGAAAAAATGAGATAGAGAAGAGAATGGGAGAAATTTGAGCATAATAATAGTAGGCAAAGAATAGATGAGAAATGAGGAGGGGAGGGTATTCATTTATACTTGGGAGTCAAGAGTGACCCCTCTTGGATGTTTTCCAAGTGTCAGTTTCTAAGAAATATTGAGCATCTCAAGGAGGGGGGCGCAACTTTTAGGGTTTTGGAGCTTTTAGGGTTTTGGTACATAAGTGGAGGGTGAGTTAGCACCTTTTTTTACTTTGTCCAACAACAAATTAGACAAGGGGGGCACACTTGGGGAGTGAGTGGGTTTCTCCTTTAATTTTTTAATTTTTGGTTATTTTCTCTCCAAGGGGGGCTCAACTTCCCTAGGGGGGATGATTAAATGGTGTGATGGCTAGGTGAGGGGGGTGAAATTAATTAATTAAGTGATTTAATCAAGGAATACTAAAATAAAGTAAAAGTCACTTGGAGGGAAAAGGTCAACAACGAATTAGGGTTTTGGGAAGCTATAAAGGAAGGGTAAATCAACCTAATTCATAATTATGTTATAATTTGATGTTGAAAGAGTTTCCAAAGGAGGAGAATCGACCTTCTACTGTTTTATGGATTTATGGAGGAAATCACCACCATTGATCGATTTCGGTGTTGAGAGACACACCTTAGTCTATCGAAGTTACCATCCAAGTATTTCACCGTGCTATCTAGGAGTATCCAGTTTGCATTATTTGCACAGCTCAACCGATGAGGGCGCAAGAATTAGAGAGGGTTTTGTGTAGATGCACGAGGCTAGAGATTATCTTGCAGATTCCTCCCGACCTAGTTGAGGACTAGCCAGTGCGCATATTTTGAGCCACCAATCATCAAATTATGATGGTGGAATCTCTCAGAGCACAGCAGACATCCAGATAGTGTACAACTCTTGAGGAGGGGCATTTGGCATTCTAGAGGGAGTTACGGATCAGATCCGAGGAAACCCTCCTGACCTAGTACAACATTGACCAAGGTGCACATTTCGAGTTATATAGTAGCGTATTTCGTTGGTGGAATCATTAGGGCACACTCATTGAGCCCAGGAGGTGTGCAACCCCCCAGGGGTAGACATCCAGAGCTTCCAGCATCCGATCTTCAGTATGTCAATCTTTAGTAACATCCTAGAGGCCAAGGTGCTCAGTTTGGGACAGTTTCCAAGAGATTCTATCGAGTATACCCAGTAGGGCGAGTTTTCCAGAGTTGCAACAGTTGTCATGAGTTTCTGGAACTGCATCTTTTTACCGATTTATCTGTGCATGCACAGATCTGCCTTCGTCTTCTTATCAAAGGTATTTTATATTAGTTTCTTGTATTCCAGTGACGATCCACGAGATCTAGCTAACGATTTCATCTGCTTTCAACACATTATTGTATTTCCTGTTGTTTCCCTCATAATACATATGAATGAGAAGGTGTTTCTTCCTTATTCTTTATGCATCATATATTCTGCCTAAATATTAATTGAATGAAATAAAAATGCAAAAATCACCAAGGATGTTAAAAAATTAACTCAAACGCATCCAGAAACCCCCAAAGTATCAGATTAGATAGTGGATTTGTTAGTTTAGCAGTGTTTCCTAGAATAGCCGATTTAGGAACATTACATTCATGAGCCTTGGCAAGGGGATATTTATATCTTTTGCAGAGTTCCCAAATGAATTATACACATGCTGTGACTTGACATCTGAAATCAAGAAATCAATGAAATTTATGATGCCCAGGAAGCCATTGAAGCAGGTCCTAGTCCACCCCCTGAAGATGATTAAACCAGCATGGAAGGAAACATTGCCATCCCCCTGTTCGAAGAAATTTTCATCTTTGATCTTAGGGAAGATGACGTTGCTGCTAAATAAGATGTTCCAAAACCAAAAGAAAATCAATATGGTGTTGTGGACACAGAATTGAAGCCCTTGGAAAATAAAGTTCCTATTGTTTTACATTTGGATTAGAGCATATTAGGTCCAGAAAATGGAAATTATAGCATCTTTTGTTGTCTCAAACGACACCCTACCAGCAATACCGATCAGTCTCAGGACTTGGCATATGACAATCGTATCCTACTTGATCAAGTATGATGAAGCTATGCATACAAAGGACCAATATCGTTCTGAAAATGAGCCTGACAAAACGATGGGAGACCATGAGTTATAGCGTGAAGACAGTGTTGATTATCACTCTGCTGAAGGATATGAAGCACAAAACTTCAACAACATGAAATATGATCATGTTTTGATCATGCAAGAAGACCCATCATACAGTATATATGCCCCAAATGCGGACAAAAATAAAGATCAAAGAAACATGAAAAGTAAGATATTTTCTGGCATCGAGGAAGTTGACTATTTTGTTCATAATCCCGTGAAAATTTACCCTATTGAACTGCAGGTAAACCATCTCAGATCATACCTAGTGCACATTAAGAGCATCCCTGCTTATGGCATGTATGATGTTTGTGATAAAGACCATGAAACCAATCTTGAAAAACGAATTTCTACTCTTCTAATTGAAGGTGATAAAGATTATGATGTAGGATTGGGAATCTGCAGCATTATAGACTTTGTAGTTCTATTTGACCAAGATACCACCAGCATAAACAAACAGACCCCCACTTTAAAAAACAAATATGGCAAGATCTGTATGGATAAAAAGCACACCAAGGAAATGTTTGCAGCTCAAATGATGGGATCAACCCATTTGAATCCTGAGTATTACACCCAGAACAATGAAAATTTCAGAGAGGGTTTTTTGCCACAAGTTACTGACAGGGCTAATATGATAAAGTCTGAGAGTCTAGAATATGGTAGCCTTGACAAGGCTCATGGTGAACACCCCTATGATCACATGACAACTCGTGGTGATGATGAACCTCAAACAGAAAAAATTTCCCCTCCTATTACTGATGTCCACGTCGAAGACAACAATTTAGAAATTTTGCACGCTGGAGAAATGACTACCAACGAATTTGGTGACTGTCTTCTAAAACACAAAATGATTGTCACTAGCAATTTTTGGGACCATTTAGATGAGGGTAATACCATCTTTTCAATAAAAGGGAAGGTTGTTACTTATGCTTTGTATATACCCCAATATTCAAATTGTAGGACCAGGGTGTGACTGTCGATTCCCTCATTCCATAGATAAAAGATCAACATTCTACCTCGAACCCCCAACCAAATTTTCAAAAACAACAATTTGAACAACATAAGATACTTCCAAGGCATGGAAAAGGGGAGGTAGATGATCAGGGCTGGGAAAACATTGGAGGTATACTAAATATTGTAGATAATTATGGCTCAAAGGGTTGCATTCATGTGTCCTTAGACACAAAAACCTTCCTCATCAAGGAATTTGTCGCTCTATCAAGTAAACTCAAAACCGTGTCAGGGATCCTATAATTTTCTAGTTTCAGTTCTATTTTAAAGATTGTTGTGTTTACAAATTTTCATGACGAAAGGAATATCCGTTCCAAGGTGAATGTTTTCTAGCACACATTGATAGTTGATTGGTGTGCCTTGATCCCTTTTCAATACATGTTCATTTAGAGAAAGTGTGTGGGGCCTAAACTTTATCTTGCATAAGACATTGGATTAATGGAATTTGAAGCCATCCATTCTTGGTGTACAGGGTCCCTTGTGCATGTTAAGGTTCACACCCTTCCTAGTTCATTCCTAGGGCTTTTAAAACCCCTTTATGAGACACTAGGGTGGCCATCTAATCTCTATGTAACACCAATTTTACCTCTCAATCCCAAAGTCCAAAATGATTCCCTGTTTGTTGTCCATAATGGAATCCTTTAGATATCTAAAGAATACGTATCTCAAAAGTTGGAGGATGTAAACCTAGGTTGTGATGGTGTTAGAGAAAAAATAATAAGGATTTCAGTAGTGTTTGAGTTTTCATTTATGGACAACATGTGGGACAAGCGTTGCACACTCTCTATGACATATTTTCAGCCCTCTAATAAAATCTTTAAGGTGGACTTTCAACAACAATCCCATCTGCATTCAGTGCCATCTTATGACATCAAAGAAAGAGCTTTGGAGTTGTTATCAAAACTAAAAGAGATCTCATGGTTCAAAAATAATTATGACAGTCCCATTGAAAGTTGGATACACAAGTCATGCAACACAATGTGTCCATTTTTGTAGATAATTGGAGACATCATTTATCCACAGTTGTCCAATCTTATATTAGTCCCATCAATGACTGAGAAGCCATCCCACAGACATTGGGATTTCAACATTGCCTTGCTTGATATGATGACCAAGCATCGGGGAAGAATCCATTGGGTCGATGAAGTACTGAGGTGGCTGCACTGGTTGACTAATTTAACCTAGAAGTTCCACCCTACACATGCTACAATAGGGTAGGAGATGAATAAGTTTACTTGACCATTAGTGTAGCAGTTTTTCTTTTTTTTGATGTGGAGATCACATGTAGAGTGACGAGTTTTTGAGGTTCTCATGTACTCTCAAGAAGAGAACGTATCCTCATGTTGGAGCCAATTGTTACCCTTCTTAGCAGTCGTACATGCATCTTAATGAACAAGAAAATTTAGTAGCATTCTAATTTTTGGACAGTTTCATGTTTTTTGAGGCATCTCACACTTCTCGAGGCATTAGACACACCTCCTTGAGAATCTTTGGCGCTAATTATGCGCACTTGGAATTATCCTACACATGCCACGTGGAACGCTCCCCTAGTTTGTCATTTTGGAGCTGATTTGTATTTATTTGTAGGGGCGACCTGCACTTGGACCAATTATGGCAGTCATTGGGTATAATTATAACACATGATGACTTGGAGGGGTCACCTACGTGACCTTTGATGATATGGAACCTTCTTAAAACATGTTTGATGATGTGAACATAGCTTAAAAGGTACAAGTTGAAGGCTAGTGGGTCGAGATTCATTTGACGTAATTATGAATATTGAGGGTTTTATGGCCTATTTTTGAGATTGGGAAGTCACTCCCATGCTTCGTAGAAGCTCTTTGAACTGAGGTATGACCATGGGCATTCATTTGAAACATTACTTGAAGGTATTGGAGTATTATTTGTCCAATTTATGGAGTTTTTTCATTGGAGCCGCCCCCTTTGGAGGTTTTGCGATTCATTTACTTTTCAGAAATTTCATTTCATGTGAATATCTATTTCAAAGTACTTCTCACTTCAAGTATTCTTTATTCATTTGAGCATAATTCTTTAAAAGTATAAATTTGTATTTCAATTCATTGAGTATGTATCTTGTAAACTCATTTCATTCTTGTAGGAATATCTTGCTTTGTGTATATATATTTCTTTTGTGTATATTGGAATAATTGGGATTGGATAATCTTTAGGCACTCGTTTAATTCTTGTTTTGTTAAGTAAAAAGTTTGTCTGTCATTGAAATATTGCATCTGCATGATTGCTTTTCATTGGGTTGGGTCTCCCTAATCAAAAAATCAATTAACTCCTAGAACATTAATAAAAACTTAACATAGTTTAATAGGGTCTACCCCCCTTGGCTTCCCTAGGAGTGAGCCTAGACGGAAGGAGTCTAGATCGAGGTGACTGTGGGTCTAGACTTAGGTTTGTGCCTCCAAGGACACACCAAGTGGGTTGGAGACTTCTCCACGATTGTAGGTGTGTATTAGGACGACAACGGGAGGGTTTATGTCAACATTGGGAGGGTCGATTTGCACCTTTGAAGAGGATGTTGACCATTTTACATATGTCAAAGGGGCCTTTAGAGGCCAACGTGGTAGCTTGGGACAACATTGACCTTTTCTTGGAGGAGAAACCCTCACTTTGGGGTTATTTCATCGTACATGAGGCTTGACCACTTTTTACTTTATTGTTGTGTTAGATTATTTAGCTATCAGTTTAATTTCTTAGGCTAAATTTAGGTAATCGCGTGAGAAATTTATATTTTATTGTAAAAGAGGTTTAGCATCTTCTATATAAAGAGATGCACCTCTTCATTTTCACTCATGTTTGGATAATTTTCAGCTCTCTCTTTTGGAGCCTAATCGGTATATTGTTCTTGGAGCATTTATGGTGTTAAGGGTTCTTTTCTTTGTGGATGATTGTTGTTAATGCTTGAATATTTTCCTACTTGGTTTTATTTGGTGCATGAAAAATAATGGTGGAATTTCTCAAGTCTTCTACTAAGCCTTCAAGATCGATCCATTGAGGAGTTATCAACTACTTTGGAGGAAGGAGTTTAGGCTTTCCCTCATTATTCCTTGTTGGTTTGGTAAGTATTTGATACCATGCTATGTTTTTACTTATAGTTCCTTGGCTGAAGTATTAAGTATTGTTTCATAGTTGATTTTGATGGTGAAATCCATTCCCATGAGGAATCCCTTCCTGTAGACCCTGATGTTCATTGTTGATCTATTTGAGTGAGGGATTACTTCAACCTCATGGTGCTAGTCTCAAACCCTAATCCTTTGAGAAAATAAGCCAACTCCGCAGAGGTTTTCCTCTTGACCTCATTTACCATTTGATTCACCTTGAATCCTTTGCCCTAGTTGGATTTGGCACTGATCTTGGTATCCTTCCATCACTTATTCTAAAAAATCCCTAAAATCTCCAAACCCCATTTTACTAAGGCCACTCTCAACGTCACATTGTGCTTTATTACCTAGTCTTAGTAATCCTAATAGGGAATAACCCCTTGAGCCAGAGGAGAGATGACTTAATGAAGAAGAGGACATGTTGTTGAGGTGACAATGGTGACCCTCCTAGAGGTTTCCCTTAGATTGTACCTTGTGGATTAAGGCTTTCATCAACATGTACAACTGGGGTGGTAACACATTTATCATGAACAAAGCATCAATAACTAAGCTCGAATGGCATTGGTTGAAGCATCCCACAGACCTTTGGGGCCAGATCTGGAGGCAAAAATATGCCAACGGGATACCTGACGAAGAACTAATCCAAATGGAGGTCCTAATTCTAGGATCCATGATATTGAACAATGCATACAACAACAAGGTCATTGTCCAAACCCATAGTTTCTGGGAAATCAGGGAAGGTGCATCAACACTATTTTGGGAAGACGCATGGCAACATGAAAACAAACTAACATTATGTGAATCCCTATGCAACACAAAAGATAAATTAAAGGAAGTGGGATGGCACAGGGTACAACAATATTGGCAAAACATAGGCAACCTAGAACCATTCACATACCAAAAATGGAGAACATGGAAGCAATTTCCACCAGAAATCTCAACAGAAGAAAATCTCAATTGGAAAGAAACCTTGGCACTAGAAAAATCAATGCACTTGAAGGCACGGATATACCCAAGTGGGGAGAAAAAGGATATGGTAACTTCAAAGTAAAAGATGCCTACGAATGGGCCACTAACCAAACCCAACAAGCTGAAGGAGACATTTGGAACTCAAAACTATGGCCTAAAATATCCACGTTCTTGTGGCTCTTAACATTGAAAAAAACACTCACATGGGACACGCTCGTCAAAAGAGGATTTGAAGGGCCATCAATTTGCCAAATATGCCAACAGGAGGAAGAACCACTGAGCACCTTTTCAATGGATGTGTTTTGATCTCAGCTTTACGAGACAGAGGAGCAACAACATTTAGACAGTCAAATCAAGTAAGAGACAACGTAATACAAACCATTGAAGGTTGGAGGCAATCCCCCTTCCATAATCCCATTGTAAACAGAGTATGAAACATTTTTTTGGGCCTCCCATTATGGAATGTGTGGAAGGAACCAAATCGAAGAATTTTCAAAGAGTAGCAGAAAAGCATGATCGAGGCCTAGTTCATCATTCAATACAACATCCAAGAGTCCATCAATGCATTCCATTGATTGGAAGAGGAAAAAAAATCAAGGAGCGGAAAAGGGAATTCTACAAGAATGAAGAATTCATCAAAGCTCCACACTAGTAGTGCCAAACACTTGACTAACAATGAAAACATCTCTAGAATCATGGTTTGTTCCCCCACTAGGATTCATCAAGTTCAACTTTGACAAGGAATCCTGGACCAGCAGGCGCAGGAGGAGGATTTAGAGACCATCATGGCTCAATATTGAAAACCTTTGCGATTCGCTTGGGAAACAACACTAATAATGTTGCAAAACAGGATAGTCTGATGCATGGACTCCATATAGAAAATAGAGAGGCATATGGTAATGTCATGGTGGAAGGAGACTCATAATTAATCGTCCAAACCATTAGAAATATAGGAAGTGGCTCAAATGCAGATAAAGATTCAAAAAATTGGCACATGGCTACCAAGCAGGCACAACTGGCCACTCTTATTAGTTCCAACACAAACATAACACCGCCGCATGTGTGCAAAAAGGCCAACAAAATGGCGGATAAGTTAGTCAACGAGGTAGTAACCCTGCCAAACTAGCAAATGATTCTAAGTTAGGATTCAATAGGAGTGGGCCAGCTCAGAACCGACTTCCACGACATCAATGATATGGACAAAAACAGGACCACAAGGAGGGAATTTTGCACCAACGGGAGGTCCATACAAGCCATGATCTAATCCAACCCATAGACGACGAATCTGTAATGTCCCCGTTGGCCTAGAAAGCATAATGAATGGTTCCGCTAGCCTAAATTGGTTCCCGTAGGCTAAGTCAGAAAAGTTAGCTAGGGAACTCATCTTTTGCCTAGGAAATGACTTTATAAAGTGAAAAGGGTAAAAGGGGGACATGGGTCTTAGGAAAAATAAAGTCACCTAAAAATTATAAAGTGTGCAAGCATAAAGTGACTTTAAAAGAAAATTAAAAGTAAAGTGAGCAAGAACTAATTCAATGAGAAATAAAAGAGGGGAAAAGAGGAGGCACCCCTCATTCTTGTCATGGTCATTTTGAGAAAAAGATTTTGGAGAGCTCTTGAGAAGAGAATCTACGGTTTTGGAGAAACCCTTCATTGCTTCTGGTTTCGGTGTTTAAACTATACACCCTAGCCAGTCTCGGGGAAGAGATCACTTTAGATTTCTTCAGTGAGCTTCATTGCTATCGAGCTTCATCTTATTTCAATGAGTTTCTTAAGTTTGTGATTGATTTTCTATGGTGTGGCGGCTAGGATTGTTTATTGGGGACAAATTTTCCATTGAAGGGCGATTTCTTATTTGTTGTTGGGCGCCATCCATAAGAAAGGTGCATTATTTAATGTTGGGCATTTTTATACTTGTTGGGCGCATTCTCCCTTCAGTTTGGGTCGAATCCTCTATTACTGAGCAAAATCTTCAGAAGGGAATCGAGTTCTGATTGTTGAGTGCTATATTCCATCTTCTGGGCACATTGTACTCCAGTCTGGGCGCATTTATCTATACCTGGAAGCATATTTCCATAGCTGGATGGGCTGACTGTTATTCTAGGTGCATATCATTGATTGTGATATGTTGATATATCCGTTGAGAGAAAATATTCCTCATTTTGAGCACTAAACTGTTTGTTGGGCATCCATTTAACTATTGGGCGCTTCCTTCAGAGGTTGTGTGAACTTTCTTAGAGGCTGGGCATATCATAGCTTGGAGCCGTGTTACTTGTGTTGGGAGAAGTAATTTGTTTGTTGGGTCGTATTCTCCAAGATCTGAAGTGTTGTTGTTGTTGGGGAGGCTGAAGCAGCTTCTGGGCAGAGATATTTCTTATCCAGACTGTTATCCCTTCTTTCATCTAGCAGCTTGTGCACGTAAAGTGGCTTACAGACTTGTTCTACCTCTTATATAACTATTGAGTAATATCTATATGTAACAACCACCATTTATCTATGCACAGGCATCATGGGCACCAGGGCACATATGCACTGAGAAGGACAGAATGGGCAAGACCCATTACATTGAGGTATACTCTGACAGTGACAGTGATGAGGATGAGGAGGTGGAGCATGCACAAGATCAGGGACATCCAGCATTAGGAGAGGAGTCTTCACAGACTGGGGCTAAGGACTCAGTCATGGCCTCAATGTTGGGCTTTTTGAGATATCATACCTTCAGTGTCAGAGGTGTCCTACAAGTGCACAAGGTGACAATATTGATCGATAGAGAAGCATCCCATAACTTCATTGACGGTAACATGGTCAAGAGGAGAGGAATTCCAACAAAGGAATTCGATGGGTTCATAGTAGTCATACCAGGAGGCCACTGGATGAGTTTCACCAAGTGGATTCCCAAGCTCACAATAACCATGGGAAACTACTCAATGACAAATGATTTCTTTGTGGTGGACATACCAAACACAAATTTAGTGTTGGGAATTCAATGGCTTTACTCTATTGGGAAATACACTACTGATCAGAGGACCACGGAGATGGAGTTCACAGGGTCGAATGGAAAGAAAGTGGTCCTATGAGCCATGCACCAGTACACACCGAAGATTGTGTCATCACACAACATAGAGGTAGTTATGAGGCATGGTGATATATAGTGGGCTGTAGAGTGTTTTATTTCTCATAGAGAGCCACCTGACTGTCTACAGCAGCTTCCATAGAACTTACAGGTATTACTCCGCAAACATCATAAAGTATCTAGTGACATTCTTCTTGGAATTCCACTTGATAGAGGTTTTGAGCATATCATAGAGTTAGAGGAGAGGGTCCGAGCAGTTATCATAAACCCCTATTGGCACCCTAAAGTTTACATGGACGATATTGAAAAAGCCATTAAAGAATTGTTGAAAATGGGCCACATCCGCCCTAGTTCCAACCCATTTGCCTCTTCCATTGTCTAAGTCAAGAAGAAGGACAGTACTCTGCAAATGTGTATTGACTACAGAACCCTAAACAAGAAGACAATCAATAATCAGTACCCCATAACCAGGATTGATGAATTAATGGATGAGCTCAGGGGTGCCAAATTCTTCTCAAAGATTGATCTTCGATCGGGGTATCACCAGATCAAGGTACGAGAGCAGGACGTACCTAAGACAACCTTTAGATGCCACTGTGGGAATTATGAGTTTCTGGTCATGCCATTCGGGCTAACTAACGCCCCTTCCACTTTCCAGTCATGCATGAATCATGTGTTCAATAAGAAGCTCAGAAAGTTCTTATTGGTCTTATTTGATGACATCCTCATATACACCAAAACATGGGAGGACCATCTGCGACATCTGAATGAAGTACTTGGAATTATAGAGAGTCAACAGTTGTATATGAAGGAATCCAAGTGAGAATTTGGTATGATAGAGATGCTCTACTTGGGGCACGTGATTGGGATGAACGAGGTACAGGTGCACCAAGAAAAGATCGGGGTGATTATTGAGTGGCCAACTCCTAGGAATGTGACCAAATTGAAGAGCTTTCTTGGTCTTTGCACTTACTATAGGAAATTTGTTAAGGGATTCTCACAGTTGACAGCGCCATTGATTGATCTCACCAAAAAGGGGGCTTTCATTTGGTTAGAGAAGGCCCAGGAGACATTCGAGAAAATGAAGCAAGAGATGAGCTTGTTGACCGCCTCTTCAACTAGGGGTTCAACTCCATGTACCATGAAGATATGCATCTTCAGGTGCAAACATGTCGAAGACTTTTTGGTTCTACAAGGCATTTTTTTGCTCCAGCACACAGTTTTGTAAGCCGGATTACCGCACCCCTGCGTGGGTTTATAATGTAACAGGTCTACATGAATCATGTTAGGTCAGTTGCCTTAGGGTTTCTTCATTAGGAGAGTTCCTTTTGCTGAGTGTTTTTTATCCTCAGGAGGTTAATGTGACCTAACCAGCCGGGTTAATCTCCCTTGAGTTTTTCACTCCCACCCAAAAAATCCTCCAAAGTGGTGAAAGGTGTTCTAGTGAAGTCATTCCTAGGTAGATAGTGTTTAGGAATGTTGTAAATGACCATGTAAGACAGCACGTGAAATTTCGCGGAATTCCGTCAAGTATAGCTAGGTTTTTTTTAAGGTTCTGAATTAATTAATTAATTAATTCTGGGTATTTAATGTAAAACTTAGGTCCCAGGATTTTTGATAGGGGTATTTGTACTCAAAAGAAAGTTAATGAGACCCCCTAAACCCATGGACCAAGTTTCAACTCAGTCGGACAAGTTTTGCTAGGTTGTTTGTCCACTTAGGAGTTTTTCGAAAAAATGACGGTTTTAATTGCCAAACCCAGGACATGGGCAAATGTCAATTTTGTAATAATGGTCCAAATTAGATGAAGTAAGTGGAAAATAATGATGAGAGATACCCCACCTACCTATCCTAACCCTTTACGTACCTTTTTAAACCCACATTTAATTAAAATTACATTTTAATTAAAAGCCATATAAAGTTCACGTCCCCCTTTCCCCACGTGAGCATTTGATAATTCATTTAATTATGGATTGAGGTCCCCTCCTCATAAGGTACGTCCTTCCTCTACCCATCCACCTCCCCATTTGGAGTGTGTCCCACACACACACTCTTCCACTCACCTTAACCCACGCATTTCCTATTTTGGAAACTTATGTCCCCCTTTCCTCACGCACTAACTAACATAGAAGTGGAAACTCTCACTTAATTGAAGCGTGGGCCTCCCCTCTCCCACTCCTATGTCCTCTCCTATCCACTCACATCGCACTTTGGAGTGTGGACTCCACACTCCTCCCTCACTCAAACTTTCCCTCACATAACCCACACATTCCATTATGGACATGCGCCCCCTTTCCCACGTAGCATTTAGTTTCTCACTTAATTAAATGCGTGGCCTCTCCTCCACCATTCGTATGCCACTTAGGAATGTGTCCAACACATCCTCCCACAAGCCTTCATCCACACTCACGTCTTTCCTCTTTTGCCTCACGCTTTCCCCTCTTGAACTCATGCTTTATCTTGGTAACTTGCACTTTAGTTCTTGCATAAGGTGGAAACCTCAAACACTGTTTTGGAATCTACCTTGGAAGAAAGTGTGGGACTCTTCTCTTGGCCAATACGCATCCATTCCTTTGCTTTCTCCCCATCCACTTCACCTTCTTGCCAATTCCCCTTACCCTAAAATCCTGACATCTCATTGGTTGCTTTCCTCAATGAGTTGTCTTCACCTTTGGATCTTTGACAAGTGTTGAAGATCCAAGAGGGGTCTCTTGGTCTCCCATGGCTATAAAAGAAACCCCTCACTCCCTCATTCAGTACCTTTCATTATTGCACTGTTATGCTACTATTTTCTCACCATCCCACTCTCTCTATCTCTCTCATTATTGTCATACTTATTCACTGGTGTTGTTCTTGAAGAGCTTGTGGAAATTAGTTGCTTCAACCTCTTCCCATTGGATAATAAAAGGAAATAGCTTTGAAGGACTCAAGGATCTCAAGATTTGTCTGGATTCTTCACATGATCATGAGGTGAAACTGTTTTTCTTTAAATATTATTGTGATTGTAGATAGATTGTTGGGTAAATTAGTTTACTTGGCTAGGCTTAGTGATTGTATAATTGCTAGCTTATATGATTTGCATTCACTAATGATAGAAATTAGTTTATGTATTATTGTGTGCAATCGTTATCTATTTTATCTCACGTTTTGTCTAAGACTTGCAGGTTACTTCAAGGAGAAGATATTGGGATAGATCCAAGCACGGATTTACCCTTACTTCTCATTTACACTCCAAACAGTTTATGATTATCTTCATGCTTTTCCATTTCTGATTTCAGTAGCTAATATGCTTAGATAGGTCGATTTGAATCATATAATTTTCTGGTTTACATATGTAAGAAATCTCTGCCTAAAAACATAAATTTCATAACTTTTTGAGTGTGTTGCAACTCAAATCAACAAGTAATAGCTTGTTGATTTTTGCAGGTTCTTACAAGGACAAGAGGGCATGCTGCGCAAATCACATGCACAACACACCCTCCAATAACTCCTCTCACTGTGATAACGTTTTCTTCTTCCCGATCTACTCTAAAATACTGTAAACGCAAGCTCGAAGGAGTTGTACCCAAGCGGCTTGCTTTCCTTTCAGTATTTACTTTGCAAGCTTAGCTAGATTAGTCATGATTTCTACATGCATGCCTAACTAAAAATAATCTAGAGTAGATCTCACACTTAATTGCTAGATTAGAGCCCATGGAGGCGTAGTTGATATTTGCTTTTGTGATTTACTTTGCATGCATGTCATTTTCTGTTCAAGTCAAAGTGACAGCGTGGGCTTTGAACCTAGGCATTGTGCCTCCAAGGACACACTAAGTGAGCAAGAATTAGCTCACGTTTGTAAGTGTGTATAAGGACAGCAACAAAGCTCATGCCTTGTTTTAGCACTCCCTGATTTCACTCAGCCCTTTGTCTTGGAGTGTGATGCTTCGGGAATTGGTATAGGATCTGTATTGATGCAAAACGATCACCCCATAGCGTTTGAGAGCTACAAACTCCGAGAGCATGAGTGAAATTACTCCATATATGACAAAGAGATGTTGGCCATATTAAATGCTTTGACCAAATTCCGGTAGTACCTGGTGGGGAACAGGTTCAAGGTAAAGACCTATCATAATAGCTTGAGGTTCCTCATGGAGAAAAAGGAGTTGAGCAAGCGGCAACAAAAATGGATAAGATCAAAATCCAAGCCTACAATTTTGAAATTGAGTATGTGAAAGGAAAAAATAATGTGGTTGTTGATGCCTTATCGAGGATGCCCACTCTCTCTCTCTCATGGATACTTCAGTGGAATGGACGACACTTCTATTGGTAGAATACTCCAAAAACCGGTTTGCTTGTGAGATACTTGATGGTCAGGTCTCCGATGACAGGTACAGAGTTATTGAGGACATCATATATTATAAGGACTGGATCTAGTTACTACCAGAATCCCATTTGAAAGACAAAATTTTGCATGCATCACATACTTCTCCTTTGGCAGGTCATCCAAGATACCTGAAAACTCATAGACAAATTCAGGAGAGGTTTTCTTGGAAGGGTCTCAAGACTGATGTATTGGATTTTGTACAGGAGTTCCACATCTGTCAACAAAACAAGGTGGAACATACCCACCCAGCAGGATTTCTCCAACCGCTTCCCATTCTTGAACAAAAATGGGAAAGCATTTCGATGGATTTTATCACAGGGCTACCTTTGATTTAGGGGAAAGATTGTATCTACATGGTGGTTGACAAGCTTACTAAATTCACCCATTTCTTTGCCATATCGTCCAAATACTTTGTAGCGCAAGTAGCGGAACTGCTCTTCAGAGAGGTATTTCGGCTGCATGGACTGCCCAAGACAATTGTCAGTGATCGAGACAACAGATTCATGGGGGGTTTCTAGCAGGATTTGTTCAGACTCGTAGGGACAGAATTAATGCCTAGTACCAGTTATCACCCTCAGACTGATGGGAAAACAGAGATTGTGAACAAATTCCTCGAGGGGTATTTGAGAAATTATGTATCGGGGCAACAAAAGGCGTGGATCAAATGGTTGCACTGTGGTGAACATTGCTATAACACCACTTATCACATGTTGATCAGGATGACACCCTTCAAAGCTTTGTATGGTTATGATGCTACCACCTTTGTGGATCGAGCATTTGGGGACAGTCGGGCACCCAAAGCCAAAGATTGGATTCAGGAGAGTCAGGACATCTTGCAAACTCTCAAAGATAACCTACAAATGGCACAGAATCAGCAGAAGATGTACTCCAACAAGCCCAGGGTGGAGCACAGTTTCGAGGTGGGAGACTTGGTATATCTCTGCTTACAACCATATAGACAATCATCCTTGAAAATGAAAGGGGCGGAGAAATTGAAGCCACAATTCTATGGTGCCTACAGGATTTTGAGGCAAGTCAGGGAAGTAGCTTATGAGCTAGAGCTTCCAGAGGGGTGTAAGATACACAATGTCTTTCATGTTTCATGCCTCAAGAAGGCGGTGGGACAACATGTTGTCATTTCTACAGAGTTGTCTCCATTGGACGAGGAGGGGCAGTTGATTCTAATTCCAGAGGAGGTGTTGGAGACCAAAGAGCGGAAATTAAGGAACAGGAGCATCAAAGAGTACCTAATCAAATGGAAAAATATACCTATCGAGGACGCTACTTGGGAAAGAGAGAAAATATTGCAACATCCTAGATTACAGTTGCTTGAGGACAAGCAATCTCAAGCGGGGAGGACTGTAATGTCCCCGTTGGCCTAGGAAGCATAAGGAATGGTTTCGCTAGCCTAAATTGGTTCCCGTAGGCTAAGTCAGAAAAGTAACCTAGGGAACACATCTTTTGCCTAGAAAATGACTTTATAAAGTGAAAAAGGGAAAAAGGGAGACATGGATCTTAGGCAAAATAAAGTCACCTAAAAATTATAAAGTGTGCAAGAATAAAGTGACTATAAAAGAAAATTAAAAGTAAAGTGAGTGGGAATTAATTCAATGAGAAATAAAATAGGGGAAAAGAGGAGGCGCCCCTCATTCTTGTCATGGTCATTTTGAGAAAAATATTTTGGAGAGCTCTTGAGAAGAGAGTCTAGGGTTTTGGAGAAACCCTTCATTGCTTATAGTTTCGGTGTTGGAACTATACACCCTAGCCAGTCTTGGGGAAGAGATCACTTCAGATTTCTTCAGTGAGCTTCATTGCTACTGATCTTCATCTTATTCCAGTGAGTTTCTTAAATTGGTGATTGATTTTCTTTGGTGTGGCGGCTGGGATTGTTTATTGGGGACAAATTTTCCATTGAAGGGTGATTTCTTATTTGTTGTTGGGTGTCATCCATAAGAAAGGTGCATTATTTACTGTTGGGCATTTTTATACTTGTTGGGCGCATTCTCCCTTTAGTCTGGGTCGAATCTTCTAATACTGGGTGAAATCTTCAGAAGGGAATCGAGTTATGATTGCTGGGTGCTATATTCCATCTTATGGGCAAGTTGTACTCCAGTCTGGGCACATTTATCTATACCTGGAAGCATATTTTCATAGCTAGACGGGCTGACTGTTATTTTGGGCGCACATCATTGATTGTGGTATGATGATATATCCACTGAGAGAAAATATTCCTCATTCTGAGCACTAAACTGCTTGTTGGGTGTCCTTTTAATTGATGAGCACTTCCTTCAGAGGTTGTGTGAACTTTCCTAGAGGCTGGGCGCAATTTACAGGGACATATCATTGCTTGGAGCCTTGTTACTTGTGCTGGGAGAAGTAATTTGTTTGATGGATCGTATTCTCCAAGATCTAAAGTGTTGTTGCTATTGGGGAGGCCAAATCAGCTTGTGGGCAGAGATATTTCTTTTCCGGACTGTTATCCCTTCTTTCATCTGGTAGCTTGTGCACATACAATAGCTTACAGACTTTTTTATGCCTCTTATATAACTACTGAGTAATTTCTATATGTAGCAGCCACCATTTATCTACGCACAGGAGGCAACTTAATCTATTTACAGGTCATATTTATGTCATTTAACGACTATTATAGAATTCTTATCAACACTTAAATGTATTGTTGTTGTCTTATAATATAAGTGCAATAATTTCTGGATATGTGCATCATGCTTGTGTGTTCTATATTGCTGGTAAAATAACCCAACCCTATCCCACAGTTAATGAAATGTGTGGGCCCTCAAACTGTTTCAAAATATAGCTCAACCAATAAATCAATTTAAAATTTTGGAAACCTTAGCACGGAATATTATAGTGGTATCAGAGCATGTTCCTATGCAGTTGTTGGCTCTAAAGGGCATTCGTAATCAGATTTATGAGACCAGAAGACGAGTAGAACATTACCTACCAGAGACGTAGGGGAAGAACCCCGGATCCCCCTGGGTGGGAAGAAGAAGAAGAGGTTAGAGAATAAGGGACAGGAGAGGTAGCACCATCTAGTTCACCTAAGGGAAAAGGAACTATGGGGGAAGAAAATGATGCCAGGATCAATAGTGTGTTCAACATCTTGAATGACTTGGCCAAGGGTCAAAAGGCCATGATGGACCTCATGGGGCAGTTTGCTAAGAACTCGTTGGAGGGCACAACGAAGAAGAACCAGAATGGTGATGGGGGTTCAAACAATGGAGAAGGAAGCCACTCATGCACTACCATGCAGAGCCACCCCCACTTGTACACCAAATCCCCCAGACCCACTATGCCTCAATTTTTGGGGAATGAGGTCGCAGGTCCATTAATGCAGGTTGAGTAGGATGATCCCTACAGGGCATATTTAGAGGAGTACAAGAGACTAGGAGATGATTTCCACTTAGCCATGTCCTTCATGGAGTTCTGCAATATGAAGAGTAGAAACCGACCGAGAGGGCCCATGAGGGCCATGACACACAATTTTGACTTGCAGCGTACCATTGGGAAAGTCACTATTCCCAACTTTGACAGGGGCTCTAAATGCTCCGCTAGATAATGGGTGCAGAAGTTCGACACTTACTTCCAGCTGCACCAGATGACAGAGACATATGCCATTAAATTGGCCACCTTGCACCTGGATGGCGAGGCCCATGAGTGGTGGTACCATGGGTTAGTCACTTTGGGACATGTCGAGGTTACCTCCTGTTAGAATTTGAAGGATTGTGCTCGTTTTACCATTGACAATACCCTTGTCACCCAACCATAGGCTGAAGCCATGATCCGAGCACCTTGACCTTGACAAAGAGAAGAATCCTGGTAGCAATCAATAGCCAAGCAAGGATAATGCACCAAGCAAGAAAGTAACCAAAGATGATCATATATTCCAACCCAGAAACTGGCGCAACACCTTCCCCAGAACTTGTGCAAAAAACTGCCAGACTACAGTGCACACAAGTGACTTCTGCAATTCTGAGAATGTGTATAATGAGAGACTTACGCCCTGTATTTATAGTAATTCTGGCAGGCTTGTCTGGGCTGACTTCTCCTTCTAGGTACTAATTAATTCATATTAATTATATTTCTGCAACCGACATCTTGTCTAGGGTTTCGTTCATTTATTTGATTCCTTACGGAACATTCTAATCTTGTCAAAGGTCACTATTATCGACCAAGTTTTCACAAGCTAGATTTCCTGAAGAGCCGCCAGAGAATGAGCAAGCAGTGCTCATACATGTAGAGTTCAGTGATTCAGCAGGCCCTGAAAAGGCCCCCTTTTTCCTGCATTTCCACTATTGTAATAAATGTTCTAAGTATGAGAGATTGTAAAAGGCTATTGGCCACCCTTGATATGGGAGTGGGCACATACTCCGGAGTGTTTTTTCACTTGTTAATTATTTTTTTTTCTTACCTTAGTGAGAAAATTAAATAATTTCTAAGTTTTTTCACTCGAAAAGACTTGCTCCAAAGCCGAAGTATGTGTTGACAAGTAGGTCTCGGCATGGAAAATTCAATGTCTAGTGTCAGAATGTATATAAACTCATACTAGAATATAGTGTCCAGGTTATTTGGAAATTGCGGCTAAGTCTGATAGGTTTTTTTTTAAGTCTTAGCGAATTAATTAAATTCCCGCAAAATTGGAATTTATTAATTTTGAGTCAATAAGTGTAAAAATATGGCATCAAATGTTTTCAGATGCCATATTTACAGTCGTTTTCCAGTTCAAAGCATGATGTAAACCCCTATTTCCCATCTTTCGAGGCAAAAAAATGATTATTATTGCTAAAAATGTCAATATTACTCGAAAAATGCAGAAAAGCAGTATTTAATTGAACTGGGAACATGATTTAAAAGTTGTTTTAGGTGTCCCTGGTGTTAATGTTTATGCCATTATTATAGTTCTTTACATTTCAATAGATAAGAGCATCATAAGAACAAGATCATTGAGAAATACGCATTCACAAGAGACACAACATTTATCCTAGGAAACCCTCTAGGGGAAGAAAACCCAGCAAAAACTTCCTTATCATAAATTGCCAATACAATGTTCAAGAGATAACTCAAACC
>JZKD02S1016727.1:184041-199096 GCA_000966675.3 Picea glauca | reverse complement strand
GTGTAAGATGGAAAGAACCAAGCAGGAGATTGCAGAGGAAATGGTTGGATGGGTGAAGGACTATGGGTTCTCACTCACTGGAGATACTAAAATACAAAGGACCACAAAGCTATAATCGACCCTCAAATCCATTCTATCTCAAGTTATGGAAGATCAACACACTACTCAAATTCAATTCATGGCCAAGCTAGACCAAATGGAGTGTCAGATTGTAATGCTAGGTAAAAACATGGAGGAAATGGAATGCTATGCCCTAAAGGTACATTTCATGCAACTAGAGAAGCCAACCAATGGGATAATCCTAGTGCAGAAGCAACCCACTTAGGCAGGCATGGGAGGGGGACCGACAAACCCCATAGAAATCAAAGATGATAAGCAATCAAAGGACGATGAGAAGCCCAAAGCTGATGCAAAGGAACCTGAACAGAAGACCCAAAAATAGACCAAGGAAGTGGAACAAGGTTTAGCTATGTTTTCAAATTGACTATGTTTAGTATCTATATCAAGTATACTCTATATCCACAAAGGCAGGTAGACATTAAGGTTGATAGATTAAACTCTACATAGACATGGGTTGACAAAAACATTACACTTTATTTTTTCAAAATCATGTAGCATGGTTTCCTATATGGCAGGTTACAAGGCATGACGACTATAATATTTTGTCCATAATAGAAATTTAGAACTTATCTTACAAAAAAAAGAAATTATATTAAATAAACATTGAAGATGTTTCTAAAAAATAATTTTACTTCTCTAAATCATTAGATGAAATATATATGTGAGCACTACTTGTAGAGAATTCTTCTTTTTCTATAATTACAATTATTATTGTTATTTTTCATCCTAAAAGAAATTCAATTCCATATAATCATTTTTAATCATAAAATAGCTAATTCAATTTTTTTTAGTGTTCTTCCTCAAATGTTGTTTCTCAATAAAATATTTTTTCCCAAAAAAACTTTATATTCAATGTCTATTTGGACTAAAATAGGCATATCTTATCTTTGAGATAGTGATGTCAAGTCTTATAAAGTATCCATTCATGGCATAAAAAATATAGAAACTAAAAATGTTTTTTTACCAATTTATCAATAAAACTTTATATTAATACCATTGTCACATTAAACCATGTCAATTTATTTGAATGGGTTAATGGAGCACTTTATTATTTAATATTGAGTTAGTTGAATATTTTAAATGTTGTTTCTAAATAAAATCCTATATCAATGTTATATTCAGGTAAATAAAAATATTATAAATATAAAATTTACATATAAATATTCTTACAATGCAAATATAAGTATCTTAAAAATAGTCAAAATTGTTAAGAGATTTGATCCCTCTTATTGTTTGAGTAAGTTAACAAGTGGACAAAAGAACATATGTCATAAGTGGTCATTGAAACGAGGTGGAGAGGACCATTTATTTCCATCCAGACACTGCAGACAAATCTGAGTTGACGTGTTGAGTTTGTCTACTTATTAACTTGGAATCAAATCATTTAATTATTAATAATGATATTGATAAAGATTCATTTTAATTTCATGTTTACTAAGTAAAAGAACACATATGTCACAAGTGGGAATTGAAACGAGGTGAAAAGGGAAACATTTCTCCTCGTGACCATTCGGACTAATCCCAATTGACATGTGATCTTCACTAATATTGTAATATAAAATATCTAATATAAAATTTCATTCTAATTCCAATTGGCGTGAGTTTATCTACTTATTAAATTAATCTATTAAATAAGTTGTGTTTTTCAATTGTACTAAAAAATATCTAATATAAAATAAATTATTGGTAATTATTATTGATAATGATAGTGATACATATTCATTTTAATATCATATTTATTAAATAAGTGTAAATCATTCTTAATCCCATTATTGGTAATTATTATTGATAATGATATTGATACACATTCATTTTAATATCATATTTATTAAATAAGTGTAAATCATTTTTAATTATATAACTACTTAATAAACATGAAATTAAAATGAATATATATTAATATCATTATTAATAATAATCTCATATTTATCAAACACTAAAAGAGATCGAATCTCTTAACAATTTTGATTATTGTTAAGATACTTATATTTGCATTGTAACAATATTTCTATGTAAATTTCATATTTATAATATTTTTATTTACATGAAAATAACATTGATATAAGATTTTATTTAGAAACAACGTTTAAAATATTCAACTAACTCAATATTAAATAACAAAGTGCTCTATTAACCAAATCAAATAAATAGACATAGTTTAATGTGATAATGATATTAATATAATTTTTTATTGAGAAATTGGTAAAAAACCGTTTTTAGTTTCTACATTTTTTGTGTTATGAATGGAGGCTTTATAAAACCTGATATCACTATCATAAAGATAGAATATGTCTATTTCTTTTTAGTCCAAATAAACATTGAATATAAAGTTTTTTAGGGAAAAAATATTTTATTGAGAAACAACATTCAAAGAAGAACACTCTAAGAAATTTGAATTAGTGATATAATGATAAAAAATGATCATATAAAAAATATTATTTTAAATTTATTTTAGGATGAAAAATAACAATAAAAATTGTAATTAAAAAAAAAATTCTCTACAAGTCATGCTCACATATATTTCATCTAATGATTTAGAACAGTAAAATCATTTAAAAAAAAATATCCAAACATCTTGAATTCCTTTTATGATGAAAAACTAACAATAAGAATTGTGATTATAGTAAAGGAAAAATACGTGTAGCTTGGCTAATGTAACACGGGTCATTAATCTCATGTAGGAAAAAAGAGATGTTAACATTTATGTATTTATGCATGGGTAAAGAGAAAGCTTTAGCATCATATAAATAACATTAATAAAGAGATTGGGGAGCATTAATAAAGAAAACTAGTAGCATGCACTAATAAAGTGAAGCCAATGCTATTACAAACTCAGGTAACTAGAGAGGTGAGGGATGTTAAGTGATTCAATTGACAAAAGAGGGTGAAGTATGAATAGATTGATCATTGTGGCCAAGGAATGTTAAGTGAGTTCTTTTGTCTTCCATCTCATTTCATTATTTGATGGATGTAATGTTAATACGTATATAGGAGGTCCTAAATGTCATTACTAAATGAATAGAAGACAAACCCTTATTTTCGAAAAAGTGAGACATAGAGAGAGAAGAGAGATTTCAGTGTCACTATTTCATTGGTCAAGTTGAAATTAGAGCCAAAAATGGTAGGGAGCTAAGGAGTTACCTAAATTTCCCTCTTAAGTAGAAAGATGAGTTCAAAACCATTCAACTAGCACTTGTAATCCCATCAATTATGGACAATTCCTTCTGCAAGATGTGATAGAGAGACATCGAAAACTAGAGTGAATAAGTGTGGATAAGGTGATAAGAGCCAATCCAATAGGTCAAGTAGGGGATATGTGTGGGGGCTCCACCCTAATATTATCATATCATGTTGCCAATCCCTAAAGTTGTGTTCAACCTGTATCTCATTGAGCCAACTCTACAATAGTGATGGGAATAGCTATATATTTTAATCTTCCATTGCAACATCAATGTGAAAGTATCTATCCTTTCATCTAATCAAGTGAGCTTTATATATAATAGTGCGGTGGTTGGGTGGCACTGATCAATTTGTTCCAGTAAAAAACGAATGGTAAATGCACTATCTATGAGAAGTAGCTTGAACTCGTATGTTCCATCTGATCCACCTTTTCAAAAATTTCATAATCCTAATGAAACAAAAGAACCATGTGATAGAAATGCTTAGTGTTGATTCACTAGTACTGTATTATCTATTATGATTATTCTTTCTTTTATGAAATAGTAATATCTCGAGAGATAAACTAATCTTTATCACCAACCCAATACTCTAGATATTGGTCATATCACCTATTAAAAGGTCGCTATCTACATATTTTATCTATTTGACAACGCAAAATATGTTTGACAATTGCTCCATATACTTTTGGATCTACTTATGCTCCATATAAAGCAATGTCTACTAATGTTGTTGGTGTCCTGTTGTTGCCCATGCTATCGGTGGTGCTTCTACTCATGCTCATTAACCCACTTAATAAACTGTTTTTTGCTTTAATCCTTCTATCTCCAACTAAGGAATATTAATAATCTGGAGATAAACCTTCCCTCTAACCTATTTGTATCTACTATTAATAATTTATAAGGTATAAACATCAATTAATAATCCTCTGATCCAACCTACTAGATGAAAGTTAGAAGGTAAAGGGTCTACTTAGGAGACTCCAAATTATGGACTAAAGCAGGTAGGTCAAAAATAGGAAACTCTAAATTGCCAGAGGTACAAAATGACTACTAATCTATGTATAGATGTAAAATGAACAAGAGAAGCTAGTTTGAGATGTTTCACTAATATTTTAGTATTCTTCTTTCAGATACATGAAAGTTATTAGCTAAAGATTAAGATCAAGAATTTCCATTATCCATAATCATAATCGATTACTTTAGGTTGAATTCTGATGCAAGAGTTTTGTTTTGATGAGAGGGGATTTCATAGCATGCACTTTTGGCATGTCTATAGTCTGCCTTGATTCAAATCCATTTTTATAGTTCATATGTTGGCTAGTAAGTAGGTCATTTTCTAGCTGATCGAAAATCCATGTGTTTTGAAGCCAAACGACTAACACCATTGATCGAGGCACGCATCATAGAAAATAATACCTCACTCCACCATACATCAGAGAAGCCCCAATTTGATCCAACAACTGATTAGAATAACAATCCCAATCTTGATCCATCATGAACATGTCGATCCCTATGCCTAGGCACAAGATCCATAATTGCAACTGGTTAACCTCCTTCTCAAAAGGAACTGCTAGTATCATACGAGCCCACAACAACAACAACCCCTCATGTAGCAGTACACTAAGATTAAGGGCCAATTATGGACCTTTTCATCTTAGTCGGGTCCTAGCGTGCTGATAGAAAGAAAAGTTGGTACAAATACGTCATATCCTCGATATTTATTACACCCTTTGAGAAGGAGGAATTCAATAAAAACAAGGTTTATTGACACTCGAAAGCCCCTACACCTAAGAGACGTTTACACGCCTATCAATTATGAGAAGTCGGCTATGAAACAGTTTTGAGAGATAAAGCATCACTTATTCAAGAATTAGATCTAGTATTTCAAGCTTCCCTTATACACAAGCTCTTGTTACACCCATTGAATTTATGAAGTATAGGGGCTAAACAACCAACGATGGTAAATTTAACAACACGAGAACTCAACATATAGACAACTTTATCATGTTTCCTTCGTTGATCTATGTACCTACCAGATAAATACCACTTTTTTCTTATTATTGTGAGAAAGAACAAAATCTAATTCTATGATTAGGGCTAGGGTGGAACACTGTAGTTATGAAATCATTCATTTCACCTTGATATAACTTTAATCTGCTAAGACATTTTAAGGCCCATCCTGGGCCCACCAGAGTTTATAGGCTCGAGCTTTCTCTAGCGCTCTCATATTGAGTAGACCTCCCTCAGGTATAGAAGTAGTTTATACTTATTTTTCCTAATACCTAGGTTACCCCACCTTATAGAGAAGGCTACAACTATAAGTGAACTGCTTTGCCTTACTGATATGATATCGGAGGACTTTGCAAGGGGAATTGACAGATAAAAGGGGAAAATCAAGGGATGCAACACGTGGAATTTGGGTAGGTTAGCCAATAATGAAAATATGTTCTTCATGCAATCCAGGGATGCTTTCCTGATATCTTGGTTAAAAAAGAGTAAGGAATTGCCAAAATATATAGATGTGGAACCCAATGAGCCAATGAAACCTCCAAGCTCTCTCTGCTTGGTTTAAGACATAGCGATAGTGGAAAGAATATAAGGTATTCACTTAGCCACATAAATAAAATGAAATGAAACCTTAGAACTTTGCCCATAAACAACATATAAACTAAAACATTAAAAAAATCACGATGACATAAACAAATAAACTACACAAATTAAAACTATTGTAACACAAAATTAAGCTAAAAGGAAAGGAATTGTAAATGTCAAAAATATTAATTATTGAAAAGGAATCATAAAAATACAAAAACAAAATTAAATGAAAAATAAAAAAATTATAAATATCAAAAATATTAATTATTGAAAGGAAATCATAAAAATTAAATATTACAAAAGGATGTTTTGACTATTAAATAAGGATAATAGTCATAATTGTCAATAAAGCTAAGGATAAGATAATACTTGACATGTTTACATAAAATTTGTAAACCATCCACTGGTGATGAATGTAATTTCAAATTCCAACGATGTATCCTAGTGTCTGTCATTTATTACTTTGTTGCTATCGTTTGTCGTGTAACCATTTCAAAAATCCTTATATACAATTATTATGACAAGAGAAAGGTTCAATAGTAAAGAAGATGAATCAATGTGTGAAAAACACCAAAATTTTGAGATTATATACAATTATTATGACAAGAGAAAGGTTCAATAGTAAAGAAGATGAATCAATGTGTGAAAAACACCAAAATTTTGGGATTGTGGTATTCATGCGGCTGCAAAAGATTTAATTATTAATTAATTAAATAAAATGATAAAGACATTTGGCAGGCAAAGTCAAACGTGGTGATATTAGGTGTAAGAAGTTATTAAGTTTAGGACAGACATGGCCGGCGCCAGTACCACACACGTGAAAGTTGTAGGACCACAAGAAAATGAAAATCTCATTACACCCTGAAAATTGATCCATATGAAGAAACCACTAATTGCAAATAGTACCATCATTTTGGGAATGAGGTGAGAAGGGTTGGGCAACATGCTATTTCTATATGACCATTTACGATCGCCTAGGTCTTTCTAAACATAGATCATCACATAAACATAAATCATAATAATTTCTTTTATATACATGGACTGAATACTTGTTAAAAGAGACCATAATTGTCTAAAATAAATCTCATTCTTACTCCTGAAATAATTTGTAATTGGACATTCGCTCATGCAACCACAAAGAAAATCTTATTATAATACATATTTCAACATGATATATGTTTCTTAAATATCGACACGAACCACCCAGAGTAAAATAAAGAAATCACGAAACAAATACAAACCACTTCTCTTTAAAAAAAAAAAAGTCATTTTCTATGTGGTTAAAGACATCTTCCAACTTGATTAATGAATTATAAAGGCATCTTCTATGTCTATGTTGTTATATAATGAAGCCAACAAAAGATTTAATTATTAATTATTAGATTATAAAGGCATCTTCTAGGTGGGATTATGGTAATCATGCCGCCCCAAAAGATTTAATTAATAATTAATTAAACAAAACGATAAAGAAGTCACAAATTGTTTATTACCCCAAAAGATTTAATTAATAATTAAATAAATAAAACGATAAAGAAGCCACAATTTGTTTATTATTATAGAGTGAGAAAATTAACTTTATTTTAAGAGTTTTGTTGTCCCAGTGCATATTTCCTACCTTCTTGTAGGGTGGACATCAATTTCTATAAATGAGTTCTTTCTGTTTAGAGGAGGGTAGCCAATGAATTAAAAAAGTTTTCAAAGTCTTTTATGTACATCATAGCAAAGATATCTATGAGATTGAATACTTAGTTTCAATAATTAATAAATGCATATATGGGGACAGCATGCATTTTGATTAGGCTATTTCTATACGACCATTTACCCTCGTCAAGGTTTTTCTAAGGCTTTGTATATGCAAGCGTTACCGCTCAATTTAGTGGAATTCGAATTTTAAACTAATGAATATGTGTTTTGTCGAATGGAATTTGAAGTGGAAAGATGGTGGATAGAGTTGCCGTGCTTGGCACTGTTTTCTTGGCACTTCGGAGGATCCAAACCCCCATCAACAGCTGTTGTTTGAAGGGTATCAAACTTCTCATTCGAGACAGTTCGGTGCATAAATATTCGAAATGGGAAAGAATCAAGACTCAAGACTCCTTGCAGGGTGCTGTCTCAGTGAATATTTCCTGCCCTCTACAAGTAGGCCATCCTTCAAACCTAGTTGCATTTGAAAAGACTACATAACCCCTAAAGGACTAATCTTAAAGCATTCTCATAGTGAACTCACTCTCAAGTGGGCCATCCTTCAAACCTAGTTGCATTTGAAAAGACTCCATAACCCCTAAAGGACTAATCTTAAAGCATTCTCATGGTGAACTCAGACCTCTCCTTATATGACCGCAGTCCTATCCCTCATTGGAGTTTCAGGTATTCCAATGTCGAAATACACATGCCCTCCGGACTCACGATTCTCCGAATCCCGACACACTTTTTCCACGCTAGGCCTCCTAACTATGGGTCTTGGCCCATATGACCGTTAACCCGTGACCATGGTCTTACCCTGTCGGGGCTACGGGATTTCAATTGCTGCAAAACACTTACCCGTGGATTTCCCGATTTCTCGAACACCGATTCTCCGTCAGGCTAACAACTATACTCCACTACGACGCCTTCCTCCTTCCTATCGTGCTGACAGCTGGTCGCATGATTTCACCTTCCTTCTCGTCGGGATTTTGCGGTTCGCGAAACCAAAGTGCATAAACACTTTTTCACCGGAATCCTCGATATCCCGATGGACCCCAAACACCGATGGATAACTCCTGGTCAGGGCTTTCCCCGATGACGATGATTGCTGCCACGTGTCCTTCTAGATGGACGGTCCCGATTTCTCTGGGGTTCGGGACTTGTAATGTTCCAACTTTCTTGTCCTTGGGAACTCCGATACACCGATTCCCGACTCTCTCCAGATTTCTGACACGCGTCCCAAATGATGGATGGTTCAGATCAACTCTCGGGGTTCGCTACTTTACAAAACCAGGAACCTTCACTTACCTGAACTCTGATGACCAAAATCCTGATCTGGTGATCACGCGACATGTGTCCTCCTTGAGATCCTACGGCTATGATTCCTCCACCGTTTCGGGGTTCTCCTGGTCATAGACCCTTGGCTCTTGAAGCTCCAAAATGCCGATGAAATCTCGATTCCTTGCCACCTGTACCAACAGATGGACGACCCAAATCTTCCCAGGGTTTCGGGGTTTCAAATGTCGAAAAACACTCGACCACGGGATTCCCAATCCTTCGAGTCTTGATGGTCACCCTTGTGCAGCTTCTGTCAGATCCGACAGCTGACGGGTGTTTAGTGAGAACTGACGGTCCTCAATCTCTGGAGTTGGAACTCCGAACACAACCGTAAACTCCTCGCTTCTGTGACAGATCCGACGGTTGACGAGACTTTGCTAACTCTCACCGTAAGATCCTGACCGTCGATTTCCTTTCTCCTTGAAGATTTCTTTTAAAATAATTAAGTGTTCCCCTCTAGACTTTGTTTCCCTGTGGCGCAACTATGCAGTACCTAATTTACGCACTCCACGGAACGAACTTCCAGTGCTTCTCTTCAGCGAACTTGGAAGCCTTATCCCTCCTGAGCTTCACACAACTCTGAGTCTCCATGAAGACTCTTGCACGCACTCCTTGCGGCAATCCTCGAACTCTTCCAAGTGTTGAGTTCTTTCGACCCTGCGCACACCTGCAACAACAGTCCTTCAATATTTCGCTCAGATTCACGACTGAGACTCTCCTTAGCTTGCGCACTCTTTGCACGGCTCGTATAGCCCAATTTCACCCCTGGGTGAATGAGAACAAGAGTTAACTATCTGAGCCTTTTGTCAACGCACTCCTTGCGGACGACTTCAACTGCACTCCTTGCAGGAATCCTTGCTCAGATAGAGAAATAATTGTAACTCATTCTACTTCCCTTCAGATTTCAATCTCAACACATGAAATCATACACATAGCATAATAGCAAATGCATAACAGGAAGTAAATACTCATGAGCATAGCATTCAACACGCATACACAGAGAATAATACGACAACCATGACTCTGAATCAACTTCTTCTATTAATTCAAGATCTATACATGGGTGTTCTTCTACAGTTCTCTGCTTCTCTCCTATGCTCTGGATTCTTCCAAATCTTCTTGAACTATGTTACAATGCACAATGAGGGTGTCTATATCCGTTCTCCCTCTTTCTTCTAGAACTGTCTAATCTAATATTCAATTCTACCTACCTACATTTACTACTATAAATGTCTCTATCTATCTCAGACGAGAGTGGGGGCGCTCAAGGTCTGATTACATTTTACCAAGGCATCTTCATTAAATGATCTCATTTATATTTGGCGCATCAACTTCAAGGAAAAATTTAAAACTTGCGCTGGATGTCTTCCAGCTGTCTTCCGCTTCCACGTTGGCTCACTTGACGTGAGGGATGCTCCTGCATCACTATGTAATGAATCTCAATTATAAGAAGATTCAAATAGGACCTAAGAACCTTAAGTTCTTTCTTTAACCATGGGTGACATAACACTATCATTAAATAGTCAAATTTTTACATTTCATTGTCAGGCATCATGTGTACTGAGGGCTTGAGCCACCACAAAGGAAACATAAAAATAATATTTGTCTTATGAACAAGATATGGTACTATCCATTTTGAGGTTTGGCATAGAGATTTTTCTTATAGACTACACTACATTGCACCATAATATAATCCCTACGCTCCTTGCAAACCATGTAACACCATTCAAATTAGACACAATATTCTTGCGACGAATTAGCTATACTATCGACGAACGTTTTTCGTTGATAGTATAGCTAATTCGTCGCAAGATTATTTACATTCGTCCCTTTTGCGACGATATCAAATGATTCTTGGATTCATTTCATATTTGGTTTATCATCTTGAAATTAAAATTTGATACTTTGCAAGCTAGTTGGACCTTGAATCAAATACAAATATAAAATTTGGAATCATTAACATATCTACTAGAACATATGAAAAATAGGGTTTATGGTTTACATGATGATATGATGATGGAATAAAGAGTGTGTGTGTGAATGAAATTTGAGTCTAGAAACCCTCCCATATCGTTAAAGCATGTGAATAGTCTATCCATGTAATATTCAATGCATACAGATATAGTTTGAAAAAAATTCAACATTGGCCCCATTCACATGTCATTGTTGTCTGCCTCTAGTATTTTTATGGTGTTAATTAAACAATCAACGAAAAAGAGAGATTTTTCATCAAAAATATGACACATATGCATTGTATATACATTAATGTAGAACCTAAAAGAAAAATGAAGAAAGGCTGACGAAAACTTAAAACTTGTGTCAAACAAATTGTGTACTTTGAAAGAAAATTAGGGTTTATGGTTTACATGATGAATTGATGATGGAATAAAGTGGGTGTGTGAGTGAAATTTGAGTCCAGAAACCCTCCCATATCGTTAAGGCATGCAAATGGTCTATCCATGTCAAATTTCAGTGCATACAAAAACTGTTTGAAAAAATTTCGATGTTGGCCCCATTCACAGGTCACTGTTTTCGATGTCTAGTCCTAGTACAATTTTCGTTCCTTGTTCCTTATTTTGTGTTCCTCGTTCCTCGTTCCTCGTTCCTCATTCCTCATTCCTCATTCCTTGTTCATTTTTACTCGTTCCTTAACCATGGTGTAGTCCCCAAGATCCATTATTTTTGTACAAAACATACTAACGGCATAAAATGTCCCACACAAAGACCAAATTGATATCCGCTACATAAGTCTTTTGTCTTTTTTCAAGGACTATGTAATGAATCTCAATTCTAAGAAGATTCAAATAGGACCTAAGAACCTTAATTTCTTTCCTTAACCATGGGTGAAATAACACTATCATTCAATAGTCAAATTGTTACATTTCATTGTTAGATATCATGTGTATTGAGGGCTTGAGCCACCACAAAGGAAACATACAAAGAATATTTGTCTTATGAACAAGATATGGTACTATCAATTTTGAGGTTTGGCATAGAGATTGTTATTATAGACTACACTACATTGCACCATAATATAATCCCTACACTCCTTGCAAACCATGTAACACCATTCAAATTAGACACAATATTCTTGCGACGAATTAGTTATATTATCGATGAACTTTTTTCGTCGATAGTATAGCTAATTCGTCACAAGATTATTTACATTCGTCTCTCTTGCAATGATATCAAATGATGCTTGGATTCATTTCATATTTGTTTTATCAACTTGAATTAAAA
Source organism: Picea glauca (assembly GCA_000966675.3). Lineage (NCBI taxonomy): Eukaryota > Viridiplantae > Streptophyta > Pinopsida > Pinales > Pinaceae > Picea > Picea glauca. The sequence goes on along the minus strand of JZKD02S1016727.1, from coordinate 186,941 downwards.
TTTGATACTTTGCAAGCTAGTTGGACCTTGAGTCAAATACAAATATGAAATTTGGAATCATTAACATATCTATTAGAACATATGAAAAATAGGGTTTGTGGTTTACATGATGATATGATGATGGAATAAAGAGTGTGTGTGAGTGAAATGTGAGTCCAGAAACCCTCCCATATCATTAAGGCATGCCAATAGTCTATCCATGTCAAATTTCAATGCATACAGATACAGTTTGAAAAAATTTCAATGTTGGCCCCATTCACATGTCACTATTGCCTGCCTCTAGTATTTTTATGGTGTTGATTAAGAAATCAACGAAAAAGAGGGATTTTTCATCACAACTATGACACAGATACATTTTATATACATTAATGTATAACTTGAAAGAAAAATGAAGAAATACTGACGAAAACTTAAAACTTGCATCAACCAAATTGTGTACATTGAAAGAAAATTAGTGTTTATGGTTTACATGATGAATTGATGATGGAATAAAGTGGGTGAGTGAAATTTGAGCCTAGAAACCCTCCCATATCATTAAGTCATGCGAATAGTCTATCCATGAAAAATTTCAGTGCATACAAAAATTGTTTGAAAAAGTTTCAATGTTGGCCCCATTCATAGGTCACTGTTGTCAGTGTCTAGTCCTCGTACAATTTTTGTTCCATGTTCCTTGTAAAATTTGTTTGGCATTAAACACGTCCCAACATCTAGTACTACAAGGGATTATTTTTATGGCGTTGATTAAGAAAACAGTGAAAAAGAGGGATTTTTCATCAATACAACTATGACACAAATACATTGAATATACATTAATGTAGAACCTAAAAGAAAAATGAAGAAAGACTGATGCAAACTTAAAACTTGCGTCAACCAAATTGTGTACTTTGAAAGAAAATTAGGGTTTCAAAAAAAATTATATAGAAATGACAAACACGTTCATAGAAACTTCGTTGATGCAATACTGTGACAACAATATTGATTAAATCTTATACAATCATGATGGTATAAAAATGAAAGATCTTCTCTTGGTTTCAAGAATAATTTATCCTCTACTGAGCAAGGCCAACCACGTGAAGGTGGAATCTCATATGACCCCTCCTCTCCCCCTCACATCATTCTCAATTGATCCCCAAAACCCAATCTATAAAATAGAAAATAATCGAAAGCAACATCCTATTAAGATTCATGCATAGAAACTACAAAAACAAAAATTCATGAAGGTACATGAAATTATGTGTTTATAAATGATATTTTTAGTCTACCACGTACTTTAGTATATTGGCAACTATTTTCAGGTTTCACATAATAATTAAACAACATGTAACATAGGATATAAAAACGTCTCATAAAACTTAAAAACATGTAATTAACCCATGACATTATAAGTACATTATTTTAAGAGAATAATTCATACAAATTAAAATATTATATAGTAACATACCTAATCCAAACTCAACATCTGTGTAATCATCCTTATTCTATATCTTGATATTCTTCATTGAACTCGACATATGTATCATCATCTGGTTTAGAAACGATGTTGAAAGGATTGATGATATCATCATCGTCATCAATGTCATTTTCGAGCATATTTTCATTGACATCGTCATCAAGAATTGCAATATTGTCTCCTACACCTGGATCATGATATTCTTCATCTTCTTCATCTGTCAACCCTCCATGATCTTCCGGCTCTATATGATCTGTTGTATCATCTTCTTGATCTTCAATATCATCTTCTTCCTGTAAATGAGTATACTTAATTGGCATTCCTCTTGGATCATATCTAACAACAAATAACCAATCCATTTCACCTGGAACATTTGAGTAAAATACATGTTCACATTGCCTTGGAAAAACATAGCGATCATGTCCTCTTTCAAACACCATTTTTTTAATCATTGGAAATCCGTTGGCATGTTGAATAACAGTTCTTTCCTCATCGTGTTCATGCATTCGTAACCTATACCATTTGACATCGAACAGAACTAATTTAAAGGAATTAAAGTCACACTCAAGTATATCGTTTAAATACCCATAGTATCTATTTTCAGATTCTTGAGGATGTCTATCACTCCTAGAGGAAACATTAGTGACCTGGAATACTGCAGTTATCCCACAATCATAAATTTTCCTGGTTTCATCCAATTGTTTGATGTGAAATTTATGACCATTGCACCACATAGCCTTGTGGTGTTTCAACTGCAATATGTCAGATATGTAAAAGATGCATTGTCAATCAATAAATTAACATATATTTATATAACTTCGAAAGTATCTGAAAAATACAGTACACATGTAGTCACATTAATATAAAATAATTGACTAAAATGGGTGAATTTTCTTACCTGTCCATCTTTCAAACCATATGCTAAATCAATTTCCCTCTGCGTAACATTGGAATCTCCATTACGACGAGATTCTCTAACCAATTCAGACAGTCGTTTCCATGATAACCTACCTCCATTATGTTGTTTACATATTTCAATCCATACATTCATCCAGTCAAGATTATTTTCAATGTATAAATGCAGTGCATCCCACTCTTGAGTAACTGAATCAAAAAATAATAATTCACCAATATTATATATTAGTTATAATGTCCAATATGCAGGTAATTATAAATATTAATAATTTATGAAATAAATTATATTAATATATTAATGAGTATGATCATATACACAAAAAATGAAACTTTATATGTATTATTAATATAAAATTTCACAATTATTAATATATTACCTCTCATTTTTTTCATTCTACCTTACCCCAATAGATGCTCCTGATCTTCAATTTTTTTGATGGAGTTCACATCCCAAATGTGATCCACTGCATGCATAGTTGGCACTGCTAATTTAGGAAGATACTAACTAATATACACCATGGATTGATATACCATA